>JASSUY010011690.1:0-10705 GCA_032466535.1 Forpus xanthops | reverse complement strand
GTGGGAGTTGCATTCTTTTGATTCTCCTCCCCATCCCCTTGGACTGAGGAAGAAAGAGAAGGGAGTGAGTGAGAGAGAGGCTGCATGGGTTTGAAAGCCTCAAACCATGACAGTGTTTATTGCTGCTCATGCTTAAATCATATGTGGATACTTCCAGACTTAGCTGTCTCTGAATGAATGTTTTGGACCATGAGGACAGAAAAGGACTGAAAGAAAATGTGTTGGCATTGAAGGTACAAGAAAATTAAAGCAGTTGCAGAACTAATCTTTACTAGGAGTGTTATCATGAAGTTCTGAGAGAAATAGAGTAAAACAGGAAGCTAATAAGAACAAACAAGACACAAGAGAAGTGCGGCATAGACCTGAAGGATCTCAGCAATGTGTACCTTAAGCTGACCTAAGCGTTCTAAGATTCAACAGTATGGCTCAAAGTGAGGATTAGAATACAAGACTGATGGCTGAGGAATTCTGTATAGTATGTCCTCTGAATTTTAGGTGATTTTCTTAAAAGAAAGGATTTTTAATTACACTTACTACTGAATGAACTAGAATTTACTACACTTCTGGAATAATAAATTGAAACCCTTGATACATTGTTTTCTTTCACAGTCATATAATTGTATAATTGACTTGCCTTTATAGTAATCTGCATCTTATTGCTTATTAACTAATTAACAATGATGCTGACTTAACAGTAGTTATATCTCTTTGAAAGCCAACATTGCAGTTTCATTCTGGTTTTAGTCAGGACATTACTATTTGTGCTTTTACACATGTGAGTATACAGTAGAGTACCCCAATCAATATTCTATGAAAATATAACAGGCCATAGCCTTTTACTAGCAATGGCACAGGATTTCAGGCAGGTCTGGTCTTGCCTTGGCAAGTTTTAGCTTGTTTGAACAATGAGCTGGTGGCCAATTGACCACTGTTTTGCTTCAGGTGAAGATCTATAAATGCCTCCTGTTATCAAGTATGACCAGCTGTGGGAGTCATGGCACAGCAAATCATTGCTCCTTTCTGGTTTTAAGAGGCTGCCTCTTAAATAGCTTCCATATTTTAGCTGGGAGCCAGTTGGCACCTTACTTTAGTACCCTGGGGTGAGACTGCCCTGCATTAACACTGACATACCTCCTTCTGCAGAGCCTTGAGGATGTTGACAGTTTGCTGAGTTTGGCTTCCGCATTCTGTGTGGGAAAGCCACCTCCATTGCCTCAGGTCCTAGAGTGCTGCTAGAAGGAGAGAGTAACTTGGGAGAGAAGGGCTAGTTGGACTAAGGATAATTGCTGTATTTTCATCAGACTGGTATTTTTGAGGCTGACAATAAATAATTCTTGACTCCACATTTAAGGTGTCTTCCATTTTTGCTGATAATGGGCTTTGAGGTGTAAAAAGGAGAGAGTCATAGATTTATGAGGGCTAAAGATGGGGTATTTCAGGCAGCTAGCTGAGACGTGAAGGAAAATGTGGATTCCTGTGGTCTTCAAATGGACACTGTGATGCAGATGAAAATTTGAACTGTTAATGAAAAGATAAAAAATGTTAGTGAAGTACCTCTTTATTATTTGGGGGGGGGGGGGGAACAAAATGAACTATAGCAGATGTAGATTATTTTATTTTCAATTCCTGATCACTTCAGATGATGCACTATATTTAGTTCAAACAGAAAGCTCAGTTCTCTCAGGCACTGTTAAAATTGAAGCAGAGCTGCATCTGACACAGAAAAAGGAGCCTTCCATACACGGGAACAGAGACTAAAGTAGTGTGAGTGGAGCTGGAATATGACAGTGACTAAAACTGCATTAGTAAGTCAGAAATCCAGGAAATGTTACTTGTTTCTCAGGTACAATGGCTCATGTTTCAACTATCTTTCTTATACTCTCTTGATAAGCAAGTAAATACTTATTTTTAAACTTTAATATGGTCAGAATATTTCTTCATGACTATAAATTAAACTTCAAGGATGATAACACAAGAAAGTTATGGATCATAGAAGGGGAAAACTGGTCGGGCAAGCTTGACTTGGGACTAAATTAATAAGACAGAACCAGGATAAACTATCAGATTTTACAGCTGGTAAAATGGAATCCATGAGGGAAGAATATGAAAAAATAAGGTGTGGTGGAGTGCTGGCTTACTAGGAGTTTGTGACTAATGCTGGATATAAAATCAGTAAAACAAGACAGATGGCTTGCTATTCGGTTAAGACAGAGAGAAGGGAACATATACGTTATACCAAACCATGTAATTGAGGCTGCTCAGTGATTCCTCTCAAGCAATGCTACTTCTGATCATAGCAACTTCAAGCAGAATGTACTGCTGATATGTTCATGTATATGGCTACCCTCATTCTGTGACATAGTGTGCTTTTTTTCTGCCACTAGTGAGAGATTATTCAACATAGACAAAGCACACATCAGGACACTCTATCAGAATTGCAGGCAATTCTGTCAAATAAGAATGGTTAAAATAATACTAGATTTCTATCATGTCTAACTGCCAAACACCTAATTGTCAAACACCTTTCATTTAAGGGATGATCTTTTATTTCTTTGAATTACTGATTTAAATGACTGCTGTTCTGTATTGTAAGGAATACACTTTCTCTAATGTGTTTCTCCTGAGTACAAAATTATGAACTAGACTGTGATGATGTTTGTGGATCAGCCAAAAATTCACAAAGAAATGCTAGCTGTCAGCAAACTTTTTCAATGTAGAATTCAGCCTGCTTAGCAAAAAACTGAACCACAGTGCCCCAGATTTTTTCCTTCTGTATTTTTCTAATGGGGGGGCTATTGAACTGCATATAAAAAGGATGACCAGAGTTCCACGTTTGAACTCTTGACTTTTAAACAGTGGGTTCACTATTGACCTTTGAAACCCAGATAGTGAAAGTAACACAGTAGGAAATGGTTCACTATAATGGCTGTGGAGGGTTGACCCTGTCTGCACACCAAGAGCCCACTAAAGCCACTCTATCACTCCCCTCCTCAGCTGGACAGGGGAGACAAAATATAACAAAAGGCTTGTGGGTCAAAATAAGGACAGGGAGGTATCCATCACCAACTACTGTCATTGGCAAAATGGATTCAACTTGGGGAAATTAGCTTAATTCATTACCAATCAAATAGAAGGCTAATAAGAAAATAAAACCAAACATAAAAATATTCTTCCCACCCCTCCTATCTTCCTGGCCTCAACTTTACTCCTGATTTTCTCTACCTTCTCCTCTCCCAACAGTGCAGTGGGACAGAGAATGGAGGTTGAGGTCAGTTCATCATATGTTGTCCCTGCGTCTCCTTCCTCAGGGAGGACTCCTCACACTCTTTCCATGCTCCAGCGTGGGGTTGCTTGTACAGGAGATGGTCCTCCATGGTAATCCAATGAGTCCTTCTCAGCAAACCTGCTTCAGCGTGGGATCCTCTCTCCACAGAGCCACAGGTCCTGCCAGGAGCCAGTTTCAGCAGTCTTCCCACAGGGTCACAGCCTCCTGCAGGCATCCTCTTGCTCCAGTGTGGGGTCATTCATGGGCTGCAGGTGGATTATCTGCTCCACAGTGGACCTCCGTGGGCTGCAGGGAAACAGCCTGGCTTGCTATGTATGATCTGCCCCATGGGCTGGAGGGGAATCTCTACTCTGCTGCCTGGAGCACCTCCTCCATTCCTTCTTCACTGGCTGACCTTGGTGTCTGCAGAGTTGCTGCTCTCACGTATTCTCACTCTTCTTTCCTGGCTGCTGTTGCACAACAGCTTTTTCCCCATCTTAAATGCTATCCCAGAGGCACTACTACTGTCACTGATGCACTCAGCCTTGACTAGTGGCAGATCCACAGTGGAGCTTGCTGGCATTGTCTATATCAGGCATAGGAAGCTTCTAGAAGCTTCTCACAGAAGCCATGCCAAAAACTTGCCACAAAAACCCTGCACAATGAGCCACGCACAGTAAACTGAAGATACCACGTGTGTGAATGAATATTCTTTATTTCAGAAGTACAATAGCTATGTATGCAATCTACAGCTCTAAGTACCATAAACAAGCATGTATCCTACAGTTTTCCTAACCCTCTTGTGAGACTAGCACAAAGGGGAACCTTAACAGTAGTGTAAAGATCTGAGAACAACTGAAAGAGTAGTGAGTATTCAGTCCTCAATAGGCATTGATGAGAAACGTACTTACTATGTTTACAAATGTTAATTCATATTTTATAACATTTTAAATTTAAAAAGTACTAAGTCTTTCTTTTTTTGGTTAGGTTTATTTTTGGTGTTTCTTGGTTTTTTTTTTTGTTTTTTTTTTTAGATGCCATATTATAGCGATGTTACCAGTGAAATTCAAAAAGATACATTGAAATGCATTTGCACAACACCTGTGGATTAACTAAATTAATTTTAAGTTTAGCAGTTTCCAGAAATGAAACTTTTGGTGCTTGTTCTTTGCTTCTCTAGAAAACAAAATTCCCACTACAGAAGCCATGAATGTTCTATCAGTACTGTCTGTACCCTCTCACACTGTTCAGTTAAGTAAGTAATACAGTAAAAAACAAAACAGAAACTTTGAAAGGAGAAAGAAGTATTTGACTGATTAAACTGAAAATAGCAGGATATTTTACTTTTTTCCTTCCTTAATAAAAAACCCTATTCACTTTATATAGTTTAAACCAATTCAGGATTGAAGTAGTTTATTAATTTATTAACAGCATATAAAAAACAGGTAATCAGTGAGCTAAACATTCAGGATCAAATTCAGTAATAGAACAGACAAGACATAGCATTTGAAAGGTTAATAGAGTGTTTATAAAGTTCTAAACATCCATCTATGAACCTTAGAAATACTTATCAAGACATGTGCATTAGCACAGACAGGCAGACACACATGCTATCACAGAACATATGGGCTACAAGATGACTCCGCCCCCACACAGTGTGGTTCCCTACTAGTAGGAACTTATACTAGAGATGTGGGTGCTCTAGCTTTATGTGCTGCCATCTACAAGAAGCTAATGAACATGCTGGTGCGAAAGCCCCCCATGAGGCCATATACACCCACATAAGGAATATATTTTTTCCCCAGGTGGAAAATAGAAAATGAGAATACATATTTTATCACAGTAAATTCTAAGGTCACTTAAGGTTTATTACACAACAAAAACTGCTGCAATCTGTCATTCGATGTTCAAGCATGTGCAACAACTTATTTCATTGATTTTTTCTTATTTGCTGAGAAATTCTGTGAGGTGTTTCACTCTATTAGTCCTGAAAAAATTGAAATCTTGAAGCATGCTCTCAAATACTAGTTACCTCTATTTACTGTACCTTAGAAAAAACTGTGAACAATTTTCATGCTTGAAAAACTACTTCTGTATCAGCTCTAGCTTTACAACTGCAATTTCAAAGTATTTAAGGTAGAAAGAAAATTTTCATTGATTAAAACTGTTTATCACATTTCTCAGCTTTGTCATATTTATCATATTAAAACTTCCTGAGAAGCCAGAATGGTGCTGTGCTTTGGATATGTGACCAAAACAGCTATATAACTGTCATGGTTTAAGCCCAGCTGTAAATCAACCACACCGTTTGTTAGCTCCCCCGTCCCTTCTTCCCCCCACTCCTGGAGGGATGGGGAGGAGAACTGAAAGAATGTAACTCCTATGGGTTCAGGTAAGAACAGTTCAGTAACTAAGGTATAACACAAACCACTGCTGCTACCACCAATAATAATAATTTCAAGGGAAAAAACAAGGGAAGAAAATGAAACCACTCACCACCTGCCAACCGATACCCAGCCTGACCGAGCAGTGAATTAACCCTTCTGGGTCCCTGCCCCAGCTTTAACATCCTGGACATGACGTGCTGTGGTATGGAATACCTCTTTGGCTAATTTGGGTCAGGTGTTCTGCCTCTTCTTCGTCCCAGCTTCCCCTTCTCCCTGGCAGAGCACAAGATTCAGAAAGTCCTTGGTCAGACTAAACATTACAGCAACAACTAAAAGCACTGGTGTTATCAGTGCTGTTCCCAGGCCAAATGTCAAAAGCACAGCACTGCACCAGCTACTAAGAAGGAGTAAAAATGACTGCTGCTGCTGAACTGGGACAATAACACATTAATATTTTAGCATCAGCTTTGCAGTGCTTGCACGGTGTCAAGGTCTTTGTTTCTCACTCTGTTCTACACTGCCAGCATGTAGGCTGTGAGAGGACACAGCCAAGACAGTTGGCCTGACTTGGCCAAAGAGATATTTCATACTAACTGACATCATGCTTATCAATAACAGCTAAGTTGCAAAGTAGTCATTGCTTAGAGGGTGACTGGATATGGGCCTGCTTGTCAGAAGTGATGACTGTCTTCACTACTTCACTTGCTTGTTTGTTTCCTCTTCCCACATTTCTTCACTGAAAACTCTTTTTCTGGACTTAACAAGATTTTCCTGCTTTTGTGCTTTTGCTTGTGTTACCCATCCTGCTGTGCAGGGGAAGTGAGAGGCCAGCTAGGTTGGTGTTTTATTGCTGGACAGAATCAACCCACCGCCACTATGTAATTCTACCTCAGTAGTGGAAAGAGTTCTTGCCTTCTGTAAACCTCTAGTGCTCTGTATAAAGTAGCTAGGGGTTTTAAGGCTGAAATTCAAAGTTTTTGGTACTGTGTGTATGTAAACACACACATAGACATATATGTGCGTGATATCTATATATTCACATATACTTACAGTTATTTAGATGTAGTGTATTACTTGACATAGATAAGAAATGCCACTTAAAAATATTGTTCTGAGCCTGCTGGTTTTGAAAAGAAATATAATTCTGGAATTAAAATACATGCTGTGTTGCACTGAATATTTCCAAAACACTTTTTATGATAAAATTTTATCTCTTGCCCTTACATAGAGGTTGATCTTCATTTTCATCAACAGAAGATGAATAGCCCAGAATAATAAAGATGCATTTAAGGTCCTTAGTTTCCAACAAAGAACTCTAATGGATCTGAAGAGATGGTCAATGTCTAGAAGCTGTAGGACTGGGGATTGAAAGAAGGGATGTTTCAAGACAGAACACACAGCTGCTCCCTCACTCCACCCCCCACCACTTTCTGCTTAGTTGTTGCAGAAGGAAACTTGTAACCATTAAGCTTCTAACGTTGCTGAAAATTTGTGACAGGCAATTATTTCATTAAATATCAGAAATTTTTTAGTACATCTCATTTGAATATTTGGAATGTTGCTCTTCACTTTTCTAGATTACTTCTCTCATCTCAGCAACTTAAGGTCTGTGCTAATGTGTCTCTTTAAAAATATATATCCTACAATTAACAAAGTTTTCTATTGAGTATCAATGGAGGGAAAGTATTACCATACCATTTTATAGATTCTACATTCAAAATAGAATTAGATATCCTAGTAACACTGAGCATTTTTAAAGCTTGTTATCACTTGAGCAAGTATTGTCTGGCTAAAGAGATTGAAACAGTTTCATAAAGTGTCTTCACAGAACCAACACCTAAATATATGGCTTCATTCTTCCACAAACACATGGTAGGAAGAGATTTCATAATGCCAAACTACAAATATTGCATGGCTTTGAGGAGGGCTTTAAGAACACTAATTAAACAAGTAAAATTGCCTTTTTTCTCTGTAGTCCAATATTTGCTTCATTTCATGTTTAGTCATCAGTCTTATGCAATACAGCCAGTGATACTTTTGTTTTACAGCTACTTTCACAGAGGTGTATTTTATTTATTGCCCTACAGTGTCCCTTCTCATTGAATTTTCTTGCAACTGTTTGCACAACCATGAAGTATTGCATCCTCTGTATTTTTAAATTAATGAAATATGTAAAATATTTTTTCCACTAATTGGTAGTTATTACCTGAAACCTTGCAATACCAGAAATGTAAATAAATATCAAGGAAAAAATACTTCATGTGAAGTACTTATAGCTCTGCTATAAGATCACCTCACTTTTTCTTTAAATTATTTTCTTAATTACTAGGTATTAGGTCACTTGGTTCTCATGACTATGCTTTAGCAAAGATCTATTGTGTGGCTCCTCTTCAGCAGCTCTAAACTAATCTCAGAACTAGCAAAGCCATCCTGCACATCTATACAGTCATAGAAGCATAGAATGGCTTGGGTTCTAAGGGACCTTAAAACTTACCTAGTCGAGCCCCCCTGCCATGGCAGGGACATCTTCCAATAGACCAGGTTACTCACAGCCTCATCCAGCCTACCCTGAACAGTGCCAGGGATGGGGCATGATCAGAGTGAAACACAGATAATTCAAGGTATGGATGTGACCTAATGTTATCAGTCCACATGAGGTTGAATTTAACAAATACCTGCTGGAAGTCAAATATTTTACTCAGAATTTCAATGTCTTGTGTATTAAATCACAAACTAAAGAAATTCCAGGAAACATTTTAGTGTTTTGAAATTTAAACAGTGATTTCAAGGAACATTAATGACAAAAAAAATTACACCCAAAGGAAGTGCTTTATCACCTGGGACAGGAGGGATCTTTTTGTCATCTTCTGGTTCTTATTCATGTCACACACACACACTGTGTTTTCTTTCTTAATTGCGTGAACAGGTCAACCTACACAATGTGTCATGTGAGGTCGTCTATGTAAACTATGGTTTCTTAAATGTCAAATATTAAAAAGCTACATATTTGTAGTGTCATCTTTTCTGCTCTCTGTCAGTGGAGCTCAGAAAGAAAGTTTTTTCATCAGCATAAATGTCAAGGTTTTAGAAAGAAATGCCACTTTTTATGTAAGAAACAGATTTCTGTTATGAGGGTTGGGCAGCAACAAGGCCGACTGGAAGGGAATCATATTCCTGGATGTCATTTGCAGATGCTTAATGGAACTCGTGGCTGATCCAAGCCACAGCAGAAGTGATTTACCTTAAGGTATCAGTCTGCTCCCTGCTTATTTCCTTGTGGCTTTTGTAAGCACACGTTTTATCAGAACTTATATAAGACTGTCCTGGTTTCAACTTGGGTAGAATTTCTTTTCCTAGCCCCTGGTGCAGTGCTGTGTTTTGGCTTTCGTCAGAGAACAATTCTGATGACACACCAGTGTTTTAGTTGTTGCCCAGTAGCACTTAATGCTGATCAAGGACTTTTTAGTCTCATGCTCTGCCATTGAGGAGGGTCATAAGAAGCCACAAAGGAGCAGAGACAGGATACCTGACTTGAACTAGCCAAAGGGGTATTCCATACCGCAGCATGCTGTGCTTGGTATTTAAACTGGGGGGAGTTACCCAGTAGGGAATGGTCACTGTTAGGGGATGAGTTGGGCATTGGTCAGCAGGTGGTGAGAAATTGTACTGTGCATTACTGATGTTATGTTGGGTAAGGGCTTCTTTTTTGCTTGTCTTATCTCTCTCCATTGCTTTTTTCATAATAATAGGAAGTAGTAGTAGTAGTAGTATATTTTACCTTATTTTAATCTGTTCTTATCTCAATCCACAGGTTTTGCCTTTCCTCCACATCCTACTGTGGGGGTGGGGAAGAGTGAGCAAGCATCTATGTGGTACTTAGTTGCCACCTAGGGTTAAACCATGACAAAACCATTTTGGAAATACCTCCTTTCAGAAAGATCTCCTTCAAAATATGATTAGTTAGTGTGGTTTTGTGCTTTAATTGGATATCAGTATACTGATAAGTAAAAAGTTCAGTGTCCATTCTCTTTAAGGGAATGTCACCTTTGAGATACTAAAGTGAATATCCATTGTGAAATAACATAACCTTTTAATTTCTGACAAATACTAGCTGGAATTGGGTAATTATTTCAACTGTATAAAACTGATCAATAACTATTTTATTGATTTGTCTGTCTGCATCACCCATAAGTTATCATTTCGTTGCCCAAATGCTGCTTTTTCTTTGAATCATATTCTTAGTCTTCTGTACCACGGAATATTTTTTAAAGGTGTTAAATATTAACTTTCTGAGATCTTGTCCCCTTATAATACTTAATTAAGGCATCTATTATTATAACGTTTTTGGACTTATTAGTTACTTATTGCTTCATCTCCCTCTGTTTTTCTTCATCTGTTTTTCACCTGACCAGGCCAGTTAATTCTATAAATATATGCAATGGCATTCTTCAAACAAGATTTTTACCACAATAGGTTACACTTTATACTGAAATTTTGTATGATCAGAATTTTGAAAAGGAATTCACCTACTTCTGTGTTTACTATTTATATATATTTATAAGTAGATATACAGTATAAATTCTTGACATTCTGCATGATGCTATTTAGAAGACTTTGTCCACTACTGAAGATCACCTATTTCTGATGTTAGTATCACTGTTGATTCAAAATCAATTTCCTGAAAATCATGGTTATGCACTGTTTCTCAATGACAAAGGTTTACATGCCATATTTGAAAGCTCAGCCCTCAGCAGTTAGATAAAATGTTTAAAAAAAATAGTTTATTTTTTAACCAACATAATGTGAAAACAAATGCATCACTTCTGTAATATGAAATAAATATAATTACCTTATATATTCATTCCCTCTTCAATATTAGATCAGGAACTGTAGAAACTAAGTGGGGAAAACTAATGCTGTGTATGAACCAGATGAAATAATTAATTTAAATTTATATAAGACAAAAAATCTTGCTTTCAGGTGCATGCTAAAACACACATGAAATCCTTTGTCATTATGACCTGGTGCAATGCTCAGTCTTTCTGAACTATGA
>JASSUY010011689.1:0-19395 GCA_032466535.1 Forpus xanthops | reverse complement strand
ATTCTTTGGATTCTCCTTCCCATTTCCCCGGGACTGGGGAAGAAAGAGGGGGGGGTGCACAGAACTGTTTGAGGGGGCCTCAAACTACGACAGTAGCAAGTGGAATCAGAACCAAGGAAGTATACCAAGGTACTTCAAACGGCCTTAGCATCTGAGAAAAGGAGTACCAGATAAAATAAATGCAGATGACATATTAGAAAGATAGCTAAAAGCAAGGGTAGCTGCTATTGTTGTGTTTGTATGGATGCTTTTTCTTTCTCAAAACATTTAGATGGATAGGTAGGGTTTTGTTTTGTTTTCTTTTTTTACTTTTCTTTTTGGAGTAAGTTTTCTATAATCCAGCCATTTAACAGCTTCAAGCATCAAGACATCTGCCTTGGAAATGTACTCACGTTTTGATGAGCCTTAAAGCATCATGATTTTTGACATAATGTTGAAACGAAATCTTTGATGCTCGACAGCTGCTGGCTGCATGGAATGCTCTTTTCTTTTTAATTCTTTTTCCCCTTTCAGTGTGATGTTTATTGCATATAATAGGAATGTGCGTCATTTTGCAGAACAGTTTTAATTCCCTTTTATCCAAAAAGCTTTCTGTAAAAGTGATAAATTCACAGGAGTTAACATCCTTTTGGTGGAGAATGCTGGCAATTTTAACAGCTGTGTATGTATGTTTGTAAAAGAGCAGACTAGAGATAAAAGGCTATGTGAAGTTTTGCGCATGGTAGCAGAAAGATGCCATCAGATGTAGTACTGTAGCCGACATTATCATCCTGGCATCCCTGACCAGTGCTCACTGTACATTAGAGAGGAGCTGCAGCTGGAAGCTGCTCCGCAGAAACAAAGGCAAATGTCCCACAGAAGCAGTTGCAAATGCTATGTGTTACAGTGTTATTAATGTAAGCTGTAAAGCCAGATGGTATAGCTCACAGGGCTCATGGATATGGTTGAGCAATGCAGGAGCAGTTCTACTGTTACAGAATTGCTGTGGCCATAGAGACCTGAGAGAAGAATTATGCTCATGTACTACTGGAGTGGACAACTCATGTTGGCAGTAGAGGCTGCCCTCTCTAATCTGTAGAGTGATCACAGATCCAGTTATGACTGATAGTTTACACTGAAGCTATGGCAGCCCTTAGGGCAATTTCTGTGCAGCGTTTTAGTTTGTGTTTATTAAAGGTGGCATCTGCCCAGCTGCTCTTAACCAGTGATAATCACTTTTCATTTGAGATAAACAGAAAGAGCAGCCACGTCTGCATTTATGTAGTGATGATAGAAGCAGTAAGACGACAGCATCCAAGACCGTGAAAAAGCTGAACACAAACTAAAACCAATGGGATAAGAAATTTCAGAGAATGCTTGCCATTCAGCTGATTTGCATGTATCCATGGATGAGGGACACTAGTGAACAGAAAGTTAAATGAATAAAGAGAAGCAGAGATGGCAACAGGGAACTTGGAGGTGTTCTCAGAGCTTAGATGTACAGTACTTGATGAAAGGGCAGACTGAGATTTCAAAATAATTATGTTCACCTTTGTTTTTTTTTTTCTTTTTATTCAATAAAATAGGACTTTATATACATTCTTTCCTCCTCCTCAAAGCAAGTGGAACAAGGGAAACAAACTTTCCTTTAATCAATCCTCTGTACCTATGATAGATTTTCAAACATGCTGAGGTCTCATCACTACTTTTGGGGTCACTCCTGAGAGGTGTTGAAAACTCTGCGTCTGAGCCAACAGCATGATAGATTATGTGAGGGCTTTTAAGTGTGCATATAGCCCCATGACTTCAGTGGGACTATTTAAATGCTTAAATTAAACATGTGCTGAAGTGCTTCACTGCTGCAGAGCCAGAATGCCTGATGGCTTATAGGACTGAGTCCTTGGAAATCTAATTAATACATTTCAGTGCCAAAGTGAGGACAAAGTTCTGTTGAAAATCAGTGAGTTAGGCATCTAAATGTTGAATGCTGAGTTTTCCTGAAAATCTGGCCTTCAAATGTCAATCCTGGTAATTTTTACTGTTAGTCAGTTTGGCAGAAACATTCAGTCAATATTTTTAGTTCAATCCTACATGCTGTTTACACTTCTAAGGTGGGTGTTTTAATATGAACTAAATAACACATGGGCCACTGTAGTTGTTTGTTTATTTTGTGGCTTTAGACACACAAATGTAGGTCTGTTCCAAACAATGTAAGATCTGATGTTTAATAAGATTTAAACACCACGCTTTTCTGAAAATTAAATTTCCTTTGATTTTTAAAATTAATCTTTCTAGAATGTCTCAAAATCAATTTGCAGTTGTCGTTACAATGCAGATTACATCATGCATGTTTTCATGCATGTAGAGCTTTGAATCTGATGCTAAACCAGTATCAGCCTTTGCTGTACTTACGTTTAGGAAACACTGTAATGCTAACTGCAGTTTTATGGTTGTGGCTAAGGTTGTATTTATTTTTGCAAGGTTTACTGGTTGTGTTATGCTTGCAAATTTCCATAATTAAGACTGAATTCCGTAATTACTGCTGCAAAGAAGAACCATTTTACCAGAGCTTATTTTGATTATTGAATTGAGGACATTTTAGTATTATGCAGCAAAATCCTGATTACAAGGGAAAGAGAGTATTTTAAACAATTATTGAGTTTTCTAGATAAAAAGATACTTCCCCATGGTTCCCCAAAGTTTATGAACTTTATTAATCAGCAATATATGATTCATGGTTTGTGACAATCTTTTACTCACAGAGGCTGACTCAGTGGCATAGGAGTTTCTGTAATGCATCAGAAGCAGTTCAGGCTTGCTATTTTGCCACCAAGAAGTACTGAATTTTGGTATTTTTTTAGGACATTTTTCTCCATTAATTGTAAGTCAAAAATAAATAAAAAAGGAAGTGATGTCTGAATAAATCCTCAACATGGCCCACAGTGTAGTTCAAGATGTTACTACCTGTGAGTAGAGATCAGGACAAATTCAAAGTTTGCACCCTGTGGAAGGAATAAAAGCCACACTATAGTAATATTTAATTTAAAAAAGGGAAAACACGTAAAAATGAGAAGGCTTCTTCAACAGAAATGCAAAAGAGCAGCCGACAGGGTAAAATGATTGAAACCCCTACATTAGAGGCTCAGAGTGTAAGTGTACCACCTATAAAAGAAAAAATTAAAAAAGAACCTTTTCCTAAAACCAGTTGGCCGGCAATACAGCAAGATGCTACTCAGAAGTGCAATTGACAGATCAGCAGTACGAGATGAATTGTGTTTCAAGTTTCACAATGCCATTGCAGAAGTTCTAGAACTCAAATAGTTAAATATTGGCTACAGTGTGGAATTTAAGTTCTAATCAATCTCATTGTTAATGAATAATATTAAAATATGTTTTCTTCTTATAGAATAATAACTATTTGAAGATTAAAATCAGGGGGCAGGAAAAATGATGGCTTTTCATAAAGGGATGGTCAGTATGTTCTGTCATTGTGTCCACAGTACAACCTGAAATAATTAGCATATTTATAAATAATTTAATAAGAGTTTATAATGAACTGCTAAACATGAAGAAGTGTGTGGATATAGCTTTTGGGTCAGGCTATCCCTAACCTGCAAGTTGCCAGAACTGTAAGGGTGCCATAGAAGAAATCCTTGGTTTTTTTCTACAGTCTTTAGTATCCTGTGCTGTCTACCTCCTGGTGTGGAGTAGACCTTCAGTTTGAACTTGTTTCATATTCTTATGAGTCAAGTGTGCTCTTGCCTATTTCCTTGGTTTGTTAGAATGTTGAAATGGGGGGAAATTCAGTGTTCCACTATTTCCTCTGTCAGGGCTCACCAACTTTGCAGTATTTCAGGCTGATATCTCTAAAATATGCTTCTTAGGAAGCTCTCTTCATAGATTACTTTAGGCCTGAATTATCCCGGTAGGTTTGGTGTTTTGTTTTTTTTTTTTTTTCACATATCTAGTATTTCCAAGAATTGATCCTGATTTCTTCCTGAGTGAGAGAGACAAATAGGCTTGATATTTTTAAACATTTCCTATCTTCTTATATATTTTCCTGAAAAAAATCATGATAAAAATGGCAGTTAAAACCTTGCCTGATAATTCAGTCCAGGAAACCATACATATCTCAAATACTACAGGCATATGCACTATTGTTTCTCTGTTTAAAATCTAGCCATATAAAGTTAATTTAAAGGTTCTGAGGCCCTGCAGTGTTGCTGAATAAACATCTAGCAGTAATAATAAGTTCAATACATGAGTGCCAGTGCTAACTTAATTCCACTTCAGGATACCAAGAATCACAGACACCTTCCTCCCAGTTAATTACTTTGTTTAATTTGTTTGCTCAAGTAACACAATACTTTGGATTATAATGGAGACCAAAAGGTCTCAAGCCGTTCATTCCCCAGAGCAATTCAAGAAATGCAGAAGAGGCCCAAACATATTGAATACCCATAATGAAGAGCATTTTTTTGCCATTTCTTGATAACAATTTGCTGACATGAAAATTGTCTATAATGTAGTGCTTTTGAAATCCTCCTGTACTGTGAGTTGTTTAGTTTGCATAAGGAAAATATCTAATGGTAGCAGACTGCTTATTTTGGACCGTGTAAAATGACCTGCTGTAAGTATCTTAAATGAAATGCTGGCTGAATAATCATGAGATTAATTACAAACCTCAATCATTTTCTACTGTGCCTGCTGCTTGGTATCTAGCAGCCAGAGCAGACATGGTGTTCATTGATGAATGGTTTTGTGATGCATGTGTGTGCACCCTCTGAATATTAGCAAATTAAACATTCAAGGCAGGAGGTCATCATCTTTTCGCAGTAATTTTACTGGGTAAATTCTGATAATCCCATCTACTCTGAACAGTATCATCAAATCTCAGGGTACTGGAACTGTTGAAACATAACCTGTTTAGTATTAAAGACTTCTATTTAGCCTATAGTCAACAGGTGCTGGTCTTTTGCCTTTCTGCTTCCATCTGACCAGGTCAAAACTTTTCATATATAAGCCATATTTTTTTTTTTGTTTTGTAAACTCAAGAATATGTATGTTCATAAAAATAACATAACTGAGGTATCCTTTGATGTCAGTTATTTAGTGTTTAGTCAGGAGATTCTTCACAAAAGAAACTATAAATTAAGCAAGACATAGTTGCTCAGATGACCAGAATCTTGGGAAGGTGCATCATGAAACTACAAGTTACAAAACTTATTTTCCTTCCTGACTGTATTTCTTTGCTATTCTTTGATACCTACTTTCAAGATTTCTGCTGTAGCTGGAGTAAACAGTAGATTTGATGTAAAAGATAACTCTGTTTACTTTTACAGATAACATGGCTCCAGAAAGAAGCCATAGTAGCACAGATAATCCTCTGGTAAGCAGCAGTTTTCTGAGATGATGATTTATATGAAGTTTATGTGTAGTGAGTGTGTATTTAACCAACAGGACAGAGAATTTACAGCTTAAAGAGTGTATATGCCTTTTGCTTACAGATGCTCTTTGTTTTTCCTTTCTGCTCTTTTGGAAGAATGTACTAAAATCTCTTTTTTTCCCAAGTTTGATATGCTGAACATATTCATACCTAATTTCTATCAATATGAACGCCTAAAGTAGTCTTTGACAATATTCACTTTGGCCTTGAATGTTTCCCTGGAATTCACCGAGTACACTGACTATCTACATTGCCCAGTTGCTTGTAAAAATGTAGCTTACTATCATCTCTTCAATTCAGAAACCTAGTATGGTGCAGCGTAACTTTGGGAAACAGCAGCATTAAATTAGGGATGCAAGCTGCAAACTGTAATATTAAAAATGTGTTCTCCTACTGTGGCCTAATTTGCCTCTTTTTATGCTGATAATGCATCTGAACCCACACTGTGAGCAGTGTGTAATAAGTTGCTAGGCTTTTGGCATCCGTTATGGATAAACTGTGGATTCTTTGCAGCTTCAAACAGCAAATGAAATGAGAAGATCGATGGAATTCGTTTCGAGATGTGTGACACGGAAATGTGCCAAAACAAATGCAGTTTTGCAGCAGAAGCACTTAATTTGTGTTGAAGCTAAAAAAACAGATCTTGCTTATCACATGAATTAATTAATGGCAAAACATTTCTGTCTGCTGTTGTTACTCAAAGTAAAAGGCTGGGGATTCTAATCCTGTAATTCAGCATATAAAACTGCTGTCAGAACCTCTGGCTCAGAAGCCCTAAAACCACAGGATGTTGGAAGTGTAACTAGGGGAAGGATCACTGGGTACTTGCCTTGCTCTGGTACTTTTCCTTAGGCGTCTGCCACTGGCCACTATCAGAGCCAGGATATCCAACCAGATAGACCTTTGGTCTGACCCAGCGTGGCCACTCTTATGTAAGAATACGTGTGATCATGTGTGGTTTTGATCTCCATCCCCTTCCAGGGCTGGACCTTTACTGAGGATGAATGAAACTGTGACTGGTGTTAATTTTAAAACTCTCTTATTCAGGTTTGGAGTCATTTCAAGGAATTTTGTGCTGTCCAAAAATATAAAAAAACACTGGATATACAGTCCGACTCAGAAGAAGTAGATTATATGCATCCACATATTCTAAAATTATTCAGAATAACAAAGAAGTCATTACCTTGTGATTCGGTAACATGACACACCTTGATGGATGTTAACCCTCTACACCCTTCCAGCGTAGCCTGATATGTATGTGCCAGAAATAATGGGACTGTTTTGTTTTGAAGTAGTACATACTTCGTAGAAATGTAGCATTATCCTCTAGCATTTATGGTTGAAGAACTCAATAATACAAGGATTCCCAAGTTTATCTGGGGTCTTTAGATGTTGCTGCATTACGCACATGGCCAGTATTTTAAGCTGAGGTGGTAGGAGCCAGGTTTTGAGAGGTTATACAGTCTGCTTGAGATGCATCTTCTCTTTTCAGTTAATAGGTGTTTATGTAAGGCTGTAAAAGTGTAAGAGTTTTGCTCACGATGAAATAAAAATGTATCATTCTTTTGTCTAAATAATACACCCTCTTTCCTGAATCTCTGCTGTCAGGAAAAGTAGGCTTGGCCCTGGCTTATTGTCTCATGGTGAGTATACAAAAAAGGCCTGAATTTGACACTATCAAGTTGCCTTCCTCAATCCCTTGGTTAGGGAAAGCAGCCCTGGAAGGGGGAAAGGGAATTCGCATTTTATTCCAAACAAGCATGGTCAAGTGCTACTGGCTATTCACATAGCAGTGATCAAAAAATGGAAAAAAACTGTTGAATACCATTGTATTTGTTGAGCCAGCAACTAAGTTGTTTTCAGATTGGATAGTGTTTTGATGGAAGCAAGATATGTTGGGCAGCTGAAGTCAAATAAGGAAACTTTTCACTGTTATCACATACTTTTATGAGTATTGACCCTTCAGTTATTTAAAACAATGTTACAACACTGTAACTCCTCATGTAGATGACCAAGCTGTCCTTTGATAGTGCCTAGTAAATACCAGCTGTAATCAAAAATATAAAGAATAGTATGGTACAGTTTATTTTTTTTTATCCCATGCAGTTTGGTATTGCTCGACTAACCCAATTAGGAGCAGTTGTCCTTCATATGCTCTTTGGATAGCCTGATCTAAAGGTGGCCAGTGGACAGGGAGCTAAATCTATTCTGCAGTACAGAGACAAAAAAAGAGAAGAGAATATTGCGAAGGAAGCAGGAAGTTTGAGAAAATCCTGATTTAATTTCCATGAATGTTTGTTCTAAAGACACAGCAACTGCCAATATGAAAAAGCTGTTAAAATAATCCCATTTCTCCCCTTTTTCTGGAATTATGCTGATTACAACTTCTTCTATAACAGTTTGGTTTTTTCCTTCTTCTTTTTTTCCTTTGAGTACAATTATTCTGTGCAGTTGTGCAAGCCTTTATTTAAAACTAATGCAAAGGGGAAAAGAAAATCCTGCACTCAGGAACATATATCTAGAGGGCTACAGTTTCTGTTGAAATAAAGTTGTTAATGGAATTAGAATCATAATGATATACTGTGAAAGGCTGCTCTTTATTACACCCCTAAGATTTATGAAGGAAACATTCCAGACTCCTACAATTCTTGCGAATAGTTGGGAATATATACGTTAGTGTGCCAGATGACGTATATTTGTTATATATGCCAGAGTAAAGCAAATGAAGTTTTAGTGTAGATTTCAGCTGGGATGGCCTTTTGGAGAAGTTAGATGTTTTCTTATATTTTTAAAACCTGTATTATTGATCAGATGCTTGACAGACAACATCTTTAAATGATCTTTAAATTAGGTTTAACTAATTTTAATTAGTTTTATCTGGAATAAGAGTAATCGTTGCCTACAGCTAAGGAGGGAAATTAATTTACTCAATTGTCTGAACTCCTTTCTGCTGTTCATTTCAGATGCTTGTACTTCAGCTAGTATGATTTAGAAAAGTTATGAAATGTAATAAATATTTATTTTTTCTGCTTTGTATCAGAACTTTGGCAACATATGAGGTCCAAAGCTGTCAGGTACTGTCAGTTTGTTAGGGGCCATGCAGATATTAGTGTGGTAGCGATTTGGCTGAACACCAGTTAAAAGCAACTTTCTCTATGGAATTTGCATAAATTGACTGACTAGCATATAGGAAAATAAGCTATTTTATTGCAGTTATTTCAGCATAGCTTCCTGTGTAGAGATTCTGTTATGGAATAACATTTTTTAGTTTATGGACAGGTGTGACTTTGCAGTGCAGTCTGTGTGTTTTTTTCCAGGATACTGTGCTTGACAGGGAGGTATTCTGGAACAAAGATCAGAAAATATACCGGTCTGAATCTTCATGTGATCAAGGCGTTAAGGTTTAAAGTGATTAGTTCACCCTTATTTGGCCTTTATACAGAGATTCCCTATTTAAGTGCCAACACAGATGGTGTGTCAATGGCAGAGCCAAATGTCAATTAGGATGTGCAAGAGAACGATTCCTCACTGGCTGTAGCTTGGACTATACTTTTGGGAAAGTTTTGTTTTTTTTTTTTTGTGTTTCTTTCTTTTTAGTAAAAAGAAAGAACAAACATAAGGAATCTAAGAGTTTAAAAATTCATGAGCACAGATCATTATTTTGTGTTTCTGAGTTTTTCTGAAAATGAAGTTTGCATCAATTTTAAGCATTTTCATTTTCACATATGGCCATTAAAATTAGATTCCCTATTTAGGTATTGTATTGCTGATTGAAATTGACATTTTTCCATTGTTCAGGATAAAGTGTATTGAAGCCTCCTTTTTTTGTTCTAACATGTAGTAAAAGCTGGTGTTTTCCGTGGGATAGGAATTCTGAGAAATTTCCTTTTTAAAACATCGAATCGTTGTAACCTGATTACTTAAGTGATTTTGCTTTGTTAGTACTGAAGCAATCTACATGTCAGTTTTTTAGGGCAAAGGCTTAAAATAAATGAAGAGATGAAGTAGAAACTAAATGCAAATTAAAAAAATATACTAAAAATTGTTCATTAGAAACTACCACCTCTAAGATTTCATCAAAATCGATAGGATCTTTGGGCTTTATTAAAATGTCTTTTTCCAGGAAAAGAAAGTACCTCATCAAATTTTGTTTGATCTCAAATGTTCTTAGATCAGTATGTTAGGTATTTCATATATAAAATGAACAGGTTGTTGCCTTCTATTAGGTGCCTCTTTTTGAAAAGTGGGCCTCCACTAATATAAATGAGGGTTAAAGGGGAAACAATACATAGCCATCATTAGTCATCATTATTGAATGATCCATCTAGCCTGAAGATCAAGCATTTGCTTTAAAAAGAAGTCACTTCTTCACATGAAGGAATACCAACTGCAAACTGTATCAATTCCAGGTATAATGTGTTTAAATAAAAAAATACTAAAGTCCAAATTGCCTATACAGTTGTGCAAGTACATAGGTGGATATTTATATACAGTGTAAAGAATAGATAAGAGCATATCTTTGCAGCGGTGTTGTGGGATGGAGGTTCTAATTCATCCAGTCCTGAAGAAATACCTCTGATATAAAAAAGAACTCAGTGAAACAGACACAGGATTTGAATCTTGCTATTGCAGTATATCACCACTTCTCTTCCTGAGATCTGATATCTGAAACAGCCAGAGGACTGATACATTTGCTGTTAAAAGAATTAAAAAAGGCTTTGCTGTGTTTGCACGTAATATTTTAAAAACAGTGAGAACAACTGTATGAGCAGTAGTAAATTGTGAAGAAGCTGTGGAGGAAGGGATCAAGACTGGAGGGAAGAGGAAGAAAGTAAGCTTCAGAGGTTAGATAAGCCCCTAATTCTCAAGGCATACCTGGTCCAAACCTCAGAAGACACTGTGGTCAATATATCACTAGATTTTGACCTGTGCTGGAAATTCTTTTTAGCAGAAATACTGTAATGAATTGGCAAAAACCATATACATTTTCTGTGAAACCTTTTGTCTTTGTGCCAATGTAAGCAAGAGAAATGCTTTTACCATAAGCCTTTCACTTTCCTATAACCCATGATCTTTGTTTCACTCTTAAAACACTTAAGCAGTGGGCTAAGATTTTTTCTTTTTTTTTTTTTAATACAGTTTTAGGAGTTATTCTTGTAATGGGGGGTGGGGATTATCCCACTGACCAGTTACTTCCTGCACATTTTTAGGTCTCTTATATTCTGTGGTCACAGCATATCAATGGGCAACATTGAACATTAAAATGCATGATGTTGAATTAGATCCTTCAGCGCCCAAATAGGTCCCATAGGCAGAAAGTTCCTTGGAAGAACTGTCATTTAGAATGCAGCTAGCAAAGAATATGTATTTTAGGCTGAAAGCATGCAGGCATTTAAAGTTTGAATCATAATCATAAATGAATAAGTATCAAAACCAGCAGTGGAATGAAGCCAAGAATTTATCAGTTTTTCGAAACACCATTTACAAGAGGCATTTTTGATTTTTCTTTGGTTTCACATCCATAGATATTGTGCAGTCTGCATACTGAATCATGATAGTAAGATCTTTGGTGTATGAGGTGGTGGTTTTGTTTCTTTGAATTTTTTTTTTGCTGCAGTTTAATCTGAAATTGGTCCCTATTCCCGTTTTAATTGTCTGCTATGAATTTAGAGGTTTTATGTTGATATACTTGGCATACTTCCATTTTATCCTTCTTTGCCATGCTGGAAGTGGGCTCCAGATCAGACACTGCAAAGTACATGCATTTACAATCATTCTTTTGAAAATGGGCCTATCCCCACAAGCATGCATCTGCTTCTTGATGCTGCCTCACAACTCGGAGTGATTGTCATAGGTGCAATATTTCAGTGTCTAATAATAGTGGATGAACTACTGCAGTGAGAAACTTTAGATGTTTTTAGAAGGAAACATCTTTAGGTGTTTTCAAGCTATTTGGGAAGACCAAGGAATTGAAAACTTTGATTGTGGATCATGCAGAATCTTTGCCTGATTGCCTCCATCCAGCATCAGGAGGGTTTGAGTACTGCCGAACAAAAAGGGCTTTCTTTCTCTTTTTGTTTGTGACCTGTCTGGTTAATTGAAGTTCATGCCTTCTTTGTGAATTGACTAACATAATTTTTCTTCACAAATCAAGTACAGCACATCTGGGGACATCTGCCAGACTTGCTGCAACATGTTTTTCTTGCAGCGAATCAATGATGAGTTGCTTTACTTCAGAAGACTATTCTTCCATCACACTTGATTTTGGTTGACCCCAGTAGCACAGAGGAATATCCTGCTTCGTGACACAGGGCTGGTATTTTCCATAATGCTTCTACAGGTGTGTGGCTGTTTTAGCATGATATATTCCAGTCTGTGCATTTTGTTTCTCTGGGGGAGTAGTGACATTGAGTGACCTTTTCTGTTGTGCGTTTTTAAAGTCATGGCAGCAATTGTCCCTAATGCAAAGGGTCTTTCTAAATTTTCATAGAGAAGACTGATCTTCAGACTCTATGTCATATATTAGGAACAGAAAATACTCTAATGAAGGGGGTGAAAATGCATGCAATTTTCATATATTATGTGCTGGCCTCACATTTACAATGTGATTGGAAATAATCACCAACATTCAGAAATAAGTCAATAAACTATTTTCCTACCACTTTGATATACCTCACAAGCATGACCTGATTCTATTAATGTACATCTTCCTGAATACCATTGCACTTTTCTGCCTGAAAAGTGGCCCTCAAAGAGGTAGAAAATAAATTTGCAAAGTCTCTAAGTTCCTGCCCTGTGACCACATGAAAGTGAAGCAGAATTCAGCTTGTTGTGAGAATTTTTCTGGTAATACTGTAGAGCACATTTAAAGGAAACCAAAATTTTCTACTTGAATAATTTTGTTTTGCTGATGAAATCTGTGGTGCTTAAAGTGGAAACCCTCTTTGGTAACTGAACAAAGACATCAGGTATGTTATCTGACTTGACAGTCTGGTGTTTGATTAATCAAACTGTTAATTTGATTTTAAATGACTGATGCTCTTTTAGTATGTCTGACTTAAGCGCCTGTTTATAATTATGGTACTGAATCAAAGGCTTTTCCCAATCATTGTACAGATTAGTTTGGAACGATGTGTTTTGATTTTAGTAGTCGTAAAAAAACTAGCATTGGTGTTTACTTTAAAGCACTAATATGTTCAAAGAAACACATAGTTAAAGTGATAAAGCAGTGCCCTCACACTTTTTATCTGAAAAAGGAATGCAAGGGTGCAATTTTTAATAAGTTATATAAACAGCACACTTTATCTTCTAAAGAGATTACCAGTTTGGGGGCATTCATAGCAGTTTGATTGGTAGGCACTTAGCTTTGTGTAATGAACATGTATCACACAAAACTTTGGTAAAACTGCTGGAGGTAGGGGATTTAATCTTGTGTGCAGCTGTTTGTGTTTTGTAGTTTGCTGTGAATTTGTAAATTTCTGTGAACTTGGGAACTAAGTAATGGTATCCTGTAGCATATAACATCTCTCTGTGATATGGTGTGTTTTCAAGTGGATGGTAGTAAATGTTCATATATTAGGATATCTGATCAAGTCGAAGGTGTACCTGCCCATGGCAGGGGTTTGGAACTAGGTGATCTTTATGGTCCCTTTCAACCTAAAATTTTCTATGATTCTATGATACCTGAATGTTTGAATATAAATGAAGGTCATACCAGATGGGGAAGCTCCCAATCCTATAAAGGCAGCTAAGCACAAGCTTCATTGAAGTCATCCTTGTAATTCTATTTGGCCTGATAGTTAAAAGAACTCTTAAATACAAATCAGATTTTCCACAGGCTTCATGTTGTGATTTCAATGTGTGTATCCATAACTGCAGGAGAGTGTTTGTATTTGGTAAAAAAAAAAACACCAAAGCACTAACTTCTGCAAAAAAAAAAAAACCCTCTTTTGAAATAGTTTAAATTATGGGCAATCACTAGTGTGGTAAATTCAATGAGTAGTAAATGTAAAAAAACACTTTAAAAGCATCAGTCTTGGTACAGCAAAGAAAAAATGACCAGAGGCATTATTTCTGCATATTTTTAAACTCTGCATGTCTCAGATAATACATCATCCCTAGTTTTCCTCATGAGCTGCTTGAATATTTCAGGGGTATATATTGCAATACAGCAACTATATAGCAGATAATCCAATCCTTGAACAATGACATTATTTTTTCCAAGTGTATTTTTGGGCATTGTAGTTAAGTGGGTGTTTAAAAAAATATTCTGAATTTAAAGAAAGTTTTCCATGTCTCCTTTATTTTTTTTTTCCCCAGCTATATACATATTTAAGAGGCTTGATTTTTCAGAGGAATGATACGCAGCACTTTCTGGAAATGAACACCTACAAAGGCAATTCAGACATTGTAACAGCCAAAATCATTAGTCATTCTTGAAAATTTTGGCTGAAAGACACTAGACAACCCAACCTCTGTTTCTGTAGGGTTTTCAATTTCTTTCTTCTCACATCTCAATTTCATAAATTTTTCAGTCTCTGCAGCCTTACCAGAGTACACATACGTGAATTTTCACTGTAAAACCAAACTAAGACACCTTCTTGATTCTTCCCTTTAGTTTTTCATATATCATATAGAGCAATATGAAAGAATAAGAAATCCTTTTTTTTTCCATAGCAAGACATCTTTCTTTTTTTGGGTGTCGTGGTTTGAGTCTCTCAAGGAAAGGAGCATGGAGAAATATAGTTTTATCTCTCCCCCACCCCTACACAGCTGAATATTCTCATTTAAAAGAACCCTTGCTTTGTTGGTATGGCACTAGCATGGATTTTTTTTTACCCAGTTTATTAAAAGAATACTGTATCCCTTGTCTCTGGTAAAGTGTATCCTGAGAACTAGTTATGGAAATACATGGATCTGATAATAAACATCCTGTTTCATTCTCCCTGTGTCAAATTCACAGGCAAGTTACTTACAGAGCAGGGTACCTTTGTGAGACTTTGTGTGTCCTGGATGTCCTCAGGACTCCAAGGGGGACTCATTCCTGGGTTGTGGATGTAGAGTTACTCTGGACTGGTTTACTTTTTCCATCTGTGATCAAAACCACTGCAGGTTTGCAGTGAGGAGCCACATCATTGTTCATTTTATTCTAATTTTGACTTTTGAAGGCTCTTCCTGGGGATTCCTCTCTACTCTACTCTCCTGAGACCTCACTTGGAGTACTGTGTACAGTTCAGGTGTCCTCAACATAAAATGACATAGAAGTGTTGGAACAATTCTAGAGGAGGGCCACGAGGATGATCAGGGAACTGGAGCACCTCCCGTATGAAGATAGGATGACAAAGTTGGGGCTGTTCATCCTGGAGAAGAGAAGGTTGCATGTAGACCTCATAGCAGCTTTCCAGTATCTGAAGGGGGCCTATAGAGATGCTGGGGGGGGGGACGACACGACTCTTCATGAGAGATTGTAGTTATAGGACAATTGCTAATGGGTTCAAACTTAAACAGGGGAAGTTTAGACTGGATATAAGGGGAAGTTACTTATTGTAAGGATGATGAGGCACTGGAATGGGTTGCCCACGGAAGTTATGAATGCTCCATCTTTGGTGGTGTTCAAGTCCAGGTTGGACATAGCCTTGGGTGATATGTCTTAGTGGGAGGTGTCCCTGCCCATGACAGAGGGGTTGGAACTAGATGATCTTAAGGTCCTTTCCAACCCTGATTGTTCTATGATTCTATGATTGCAGATTGCAGTGATTTAGAAATTGAATGAATTTCAAGTTCAAGCTAGCTAGCTATAAGTGTCTAACAGGCACATCAAGCACAATCTAAGGCAGTGGCAATGATTATGACTCTATGAAGCCACTGTACCAGTGAGAATGGTATTTTTCATAGGTTGCCAGAAGCCTGCAGGGCCAAGTGAAAGACAGGATCATCTGTCCTATGTGTTTCTCGGATTTGTGAGCAGAAATATTTTTTGGGAGTGAAAAGAAAAAAGGAAGACTCCTTTACTGAAAGGACCCTAGAGACTGGGTCCAGAATTAATTTCAATTGTAATACCCAGCTGAGATTAGGAGCCCTGTTCTATAGCCCATGAGAAGAGGCAATTTTAGAGTGGCAACACTGAATTATCTTTTAAAGCTGCCTCTCAGCATTGACTTATATAGGCAACCTCTGTTGATGGGGCTCCTAATTAGACACCCTGGAGAAATTCCTGCAGTTAGTGAGATGAATTTGGATCTCACTGAAATAAAACTTTCTCAATTTTTTCTTCTGTACACAGCAAAGAAATTATATAAAAGACATAAGAGCATTTGAATTTAACAGAAATGTGTGGTTTTAATCTGAAAAGTTGATCACTTAAACTTACTTTAATAAGCACCTTGCCTTGCTTGGCTAAGGAGGTGAGTCAAAGCAGAGAATTATTTTTTTTTCCCTTAATTGATTTTCATTTGTACCACTTTTATTTTGTTTAAGCATATTTTTACAGTCTGAAGTTCGAAATTTCCTGTTATATATCATAGTTGATGAGTATGTCATAGTTGATTATGCTCTACAGAAGTGTTGTTTGATTTGGATGACTTTTTTCAGGAGAAATAGAAGTAATGGTACTATTTACCTGCACTGTAGCTGTAAAGTCTATATATAAGCTTCATATTCAATAGACAGTAATAATGCATATGAATAAACGTTCTTTAATAAAAAGAAAAAAATGGACTCTTTTCAGCAGCCCAACATTCAACAATAAGTTTTGGATATGCTTCACTCACTCTTAACTTAGTTCTTCCTAAACTTAAAATTTAGACTGTGAAGAGCAATTGCAGTTTTTTAGTTTCATTTGCATGTTTTATATTGCTCTCAATAGGTCTGCAGAAGGGCAAGATTTAGGTTATTTTCAAATCAGATAAAGCACTGCAACATGGCAAAAGAGCTCTGTATAGAGGATTTAATATCTTAAAAAATGTTACTACCATTCATTTAAAGTAGTTTGTGCAAGTTATCCATTATTAATTCTTGAATCCTGGAATAGGCATTTCCTTCCAAATAGTGCTCTCCGCTCTCTTCTCTATCAGTGATCTCCCAAAGAAATCCCTTCACGAAGAAGACATTTCTGTGGGGAAAAGGAGGAATGTGAGCTGGTATATCCTGATAGGTTGCTTCTACTAAATCATTAACTGGGTATCTAAACCTCTGTTCTGGCAGCTCCAGTTTGTGCTCTCCCTCAGAGCAGCTTTGGCTTTAAGTGTAATAATTGTTAACTGCAGCAGGAAGACTGAAAATGACAGGAACTGGAGTTTATACTTAACAAAAAATCTTGCCACAAACCTCACTTGTTTGGGTGTCCTGACTTCATTATATATAAATGTCTATGTGTTATTATGGCTGTAATTAGCTCATTATTATTTTTCTCATCGGGTGAGGGGAAACAGATTTTTATATATGTAATTAGGAAATTGATCCTGTACTGCCTATGGATTGAAGTCAAAAGCTATTAACTTCAAGTATTCACAGCTTTAAATACACTGAGGAAAAATCCCAACCAGCTGTACGGATTTACTCTGCCATTTGCAGAGAGGAGTTACTGGTGTTAAATTGCACTACTGGAATTTCTGTGGATATGCACAGCATTTAATGGTGAGGTTGAAGGAGTAGCCACTGCTGGGTGGATTCCTAAACACAGTTTTACCCACACACCAGTTTTGGCTGGGAGCTCACACTAGTTTTAGTGCTATGCATTGTTGGCTCTGATTTGCCTCATCCTGGGTTTGCCAAAGTGCTGATGCTCAGCTCTGGATTGGTCACTGCAAATAAACTCAACTCAACCGGAAGAAATATTTGCAGTGGTATGAAAGGGGAAGCTGTTTTCTGAACAGATTATGGGAGGTCTTGGACAATATGTGCAGTTCAAACAAGGAACCCAGGCACCTAACATGACAAAGGACTTCAGTG
Source organism: Forpus xanthops (assembly GCA_032466535.1). NCBI lineage: Eukaryota > Metazoa > Chordata > Aves > Psittaciformes > Psittacidae > Forpus > Forpus xanthops. The sequence goes on along the minus strand of JASSUY010011689.1, from coordinate 2,021 downwards.
GTTTTATTTTTAATGAATTTTTTGTGCCTTTTGTCAATGTATTAAAGGTTTTAACTATGAAGAAGCTGATGCAGAAGTAACACTGCTCGCTTGATCTCAAAATTTTCTATGAAACACATTTTTTCCTAGTCAGACCTAGCTGTCTGCCCCATATTTTACAGCTCTTCTGGAGCAGGATGGTCTTATAGGCCTACAGTACTTGCTCCTGTCTGCTTGTGCTTCACTTTTCTTTCTGTGCAGACTTGATTTTTTTTACTATGACTGCTTTGACATTAACATATTAACTCCGCTTGGGAAGCCTCTCCATACTGTAACTATTCTGGACATAATGCTTACCTCCACCTCTGCTGGGTGAAACTTTTAGTGTCTTTACAGTAGATGGACTACAGGAGAGTGAGTGTTGATGTATCTAAACTGGTTTTAACTGAGCTAATTTCTATGCAAGAATTAATCCATTTTAGAGCTTTGCTCAGGTTAATGTTCTCATCACCCACTTTAGCTTGCAGAATTCTGTCCTCTGGAGCCAGACTGTTCTTGGTACTGGTACTAGGTTTGTTAAAGCTGCTTTGCATATTTTCAGACTACAAGTAGGTTACACATGCATTTGTGATCCTCTCCTGTCCCCTTTATGTGTTTAAATCCTAAGGAGGATTTTTAAGGATGCCCAACAATATTCCTGCCTAATGTCTAGTGCTCAGAAGCATCTCACTTTTTCACATCCCTGAGCCTGCCAGGGTTGGATTCCTCCCTTGTACCTTTGTATCTAACAGTTACTTGCTGCAACGTTCTGGGTTAGGGCGCAACCTCCCTTTTTTTCTTTAATGCCTTAATGAAAACTTTGGAAAGTGTTCTGTTGTCTTGGTGATTCTTTGAGAATCTCAGGAGTGGGGAGGCCAAAAGAAAGTGATGTGTATGTTTCTCTCAGGCCTTCCTATATTCTCCCCACAGACAATTTCAGTTCAGCTCATTTTGCAGATTTCCACATTTCCCTTGCAAAAATCCAGTTGTTGGGTCTCCAACTCCCTAGCCTGAATACAGTTAGTGCAAAAGATTCAGAGCTATCATGTTCAGGTTACCTTGCACTTTTCTGTGTTCACCTCCTGTCTCCTAGTATGCCCTGATTTTTTCAACTATTACCTGAATTATATAAATACTTATTTTACAAACATGCTTTAATGTGTGGCTTATTCAGAAGTTATTTTGTATGTTTACTTTGTGTCAATTACTTGAGAACAAATGCTATTATTTCTTCTCCCTAAAGGAATAACTGACTCCTCTGTTGATCAAGGAATTAAATCCAAGTCCATTCAAAATGGCTGTGTGGATGTGGTTTTGATTAGCATTCACAAGACTCAGTTGTGTTAACTTGCTTGCAAATGAAAATATATCAATAACTGTACAGGAATTGCTGTCCAGCCAGAGTGTACACAGTTTTGCCAGGGAACCACCATGGTACTGCCGTGGTATTCTTGTGTACCGTGTTAGTAGGGGCTTGAGGTGCTGAATGTGCTAGCATCCTGCAGAGCCAGTTGTACCACATTGTCATTTCATTGTACTGTGATTCCTTCATATCTCTGAAATCCATTTGGCTCTTTGTAGTAGGAGAAATCTTTCATTTAGGATGTAGGTATCTGAGTTAGCTACGTTCCTATTTGTAGCTAGAAAGAAGAAAATATGTGTGAAATTAGTGTTGAGTAGTTGCTTTACAGTTCAGACCCGGGCTTGTTTAGGTGAACTGGAATGTTTTTGTTGTCTGCTACATGCTTTGGGAATTGGTTCCTCAAGGTAGGCTTTATGAATGCTATTTGCAACCTGATGTTTTAAACCTTTTTTATTGTCTGATGAAAGTTTCTAAACTCTTTCAATGTGGGATGGAGAATACTGCATTGAACATAGCTATATTGAATATGTTTTCTTAATAGATTTGTTGATGACTGTAAGGGATTATTATAATTGTCTGGCCTAATGTTATTGAGATGACAAAATTTCCCTTGGTAATATTTTTAGGAGGTCTATCAATT
>JASSUY010011687.1:0-19635 GCA_032466535.1 Forpus xanthops | reverse complement strand
TTTTCATGTGCCTCAGCATGCCTTCCAGGAGAATCTGCTCCAAGATTTTGCCAGGCACAGAGGTGAGGCTGACTGATCTGTAGTTCCCCATGTCATCCATTTTCCCTTCTTGAAAGTGGGGGTTATATTTCCCTTTTTCCAGTCATCTGGAACTTCACCTGGCTGCCAAGATTTTTCAAATATAATGGACAGTGGCTTAGCAACTTCATTTGCCAGCTCCTTCTGGATCCGTGAATTGATTTCATCAGGTCCCATGGACTTGTATACGTTCAAGTACCTAAGATGGTCTTGAGCCAGATCCTTCCCTAAATTGGGCCCAGGGTCTTCATTCCCACAGTCCATGCATCTGCTTTCCAAGACTTGGGTGGTGTGATCAGAGCATTTGCCAGTGATGATCGAGGCAAAGAAGTCATTAAGAACCTCAGCCTTCTCCAAATCCATGGCAGCTAGTTCTCCTGATAGTTTCTGGAGGGGGCCCACGTTGTCCCTAGTCTGTCTTGTATTCGCTATGTACCTATAGAATACCTTCCTCTTATCTTTAACATCCCTGGCCAATTTTAATTCTAAGTGGGCCTTATCTTTTCTAACCTGTTCCCTAGCTTCCCAGACAACATCCCTGTATTCTTCCCAGGCTGTCTGTCCTTGCTTCCACGTTTTACTAGTCTCTTTTTTCCTTTGAATTTTCCTCAGCAGCTCCTTATCCATCCAAGAGGTCTCCTGGCCCTCCTGAAGCATTTCTTTCTAGTAGGGATGTATCGCTCCTGAGCTTGAAACAGGTGATCCTTGAATATCAACCAACAGTCCTGGCCCCCCCTGCCTTCTGGGGCTATATCCCATGGGATCTTACTGAGCAGGTTCCTGAAGAGGCCAAAGTCTGCTCTCTTGAAGTCCAGGTCAGTGAACTTGATGCACGCTCTTCTCAATGTCCTGAGGATCTCATTTTCTACTATCTCATGATCGCTGCAGCCAAGGCTGCCCAGGAGTGTCACTTTTCCAACCAGCCCTTCCCTATTGGTGAGCACAAGGTCAGGAATGGCACCACTCTGTCCCTGCTCCTCTATTACTTGCAGGAAGAAGCTGCCTTACACACAATCAAGTAATCTCCTGGATTGCTTGTGCCTGGCCATACTATCCCTCCAACAGATATCAGGGTGGTTGAAGTCTCCTGTGAGAACAAGGGCCTGCAATTGTGAGGCTGTTCTTATCTGTCTATGGAGTGCTTCATCCACAAAGTCCTCTTGATCAGGTGGTCTGTAACAGATCCCCACACTAATGTCTCCCATCGCTGTTCTCCCTTTAGCCCTGACCCACAAACTCTCTACTGATTGCTTCCCTGTCCCCAGACAGAGTTCCATGTTTTCCAGTGTATATGTATAGATATACACCGACACACAGAAAGAGAGATATCATTCCTTAGTCCATGGACCAATCCCTATAAAGCTGCTGAATTCATTCAGTCCATGATTTCAGGTTCCATCTCTTCTAACAGTCTTTCAGAGCAGGAGAGACAGTGTGAAGTGTTGGATTGTTGCCTGCTGATGACACCTCAGAACTCGTCTGGTCACTGCTGAGCTCATCTGGTTTCGTCAAAGTTCATTCTTTGCTGGGATGATGGTGGGAGGGAAGCCAGGGTCAGTCGCAGGTGACCTGAAGACATCTAGTTGGGGGGTTGTAGAAGTGCTACATAGCAGGCAACAGCATATAATTGAGTTCATTCCCTGAGAACAATACCGATAACACCAAAGTTTTTAGTTGTTGCAAATTAATGTTTTTTTTTCTGGTAAAGGACTTTCTGAGTCTCATGCTCTGCCAGGGAGGAGGGGAAGTTGGGGAGAAGTAGAGACAGGACACCTGACCCAGATAAGCCAAAGGGGTATTCCATACCACAGCATGTCATGCCCAGTATATAAACTTGAGGTAGGTACCCATAAGGGCTAGATCACTGCTCAGGTTGGGCTGGGTATTGGTCGGCAGTTGGTGAGCAGTTGCATTCTCTTCCCTTGTTATTTCCCTTATTATTACTGGTAGTAGCAGTAGTAGTTTTGTATTATTCTGTAGTTACTGGCCTGTTCTTATATCAACCCTTGGGAGTTACATTCTTTAGATTCTCCTCCCCATACTTCTGGCAGCTGGGGGGGAGTGAATGAGCGACTACATGGTTCTGAGGTACTAGCTGGGCTTAAACCATGACTGTTCTTTGTGAAGCCCAACGTGGGCCTTGAAGGGTTGAAATAATGACAGATCTGACCAGAGTGTGTCTAATCGTATTTGTGATAATCAGTCTTTGTTTCAGATTAATAGTTACTCGTCACAATGCTGGTTTATTTGCTCTCAAAGTTGTTACTCTTGTTCTCAGAGTTTCAGCATGTCAAGCCTTACAGCCAGTATTTGCTGTGTTATATCAGTTGCAAGACACACGAGGTAATGGTCTGTGGTGGCTCCTCTCAGGAAAGTCCTGTGTTGACTCCTCCCCAGAAAGTCTCACTTTGGCTTCTCCCTGGAAAGTCCAGCTTTGGAAATGCCTGAAAAGTCCCTGACCCCCATAGACCCTTTTTCTAATAACTTCGCAGTTGTGGCAAAAATGCCATAGCTGACCACTCCTGATGTAGGGTGATCTCCTACATCAGAATGAGTGTGCATTTTCACTAGTATAAAAGCATGAGCCTTATGCAGCATGGAGAGCCAGAACCTCATACCGCCCACATCAACGTTGCCTCCGTGGGGACACCTGCTAATGTTGAGCTAAGTGTCTCAGATCGACATAAATTGGCAACATAAGGGTGAATTATTTTGAGCCTGGTGGGCTCATGACACCTCAGGCCATCAGGGCAGAGATGCAACATACAGATGGATTGATGATTGAGGGGTGGACTTAACAATGGACACTATTGCCCAGGTTATTAATGAGTGTGAACACTGCACACAGCCTCCCCTGCTCTGCCAGGGAGAAGGGGAAGATGGGAGGAAGCAGAAACAGGACACCTGACCCAAACTGCCCGAAGAGGTATTCCATACCACAGTACATCATGCCCAGGATGTAAAAAAGGAGAGCAGAGACCCAGAAGGGTGGGGGTGCACTGCTTGGTCAGGCTGGGTATAGGTGGTGAGCGATTGTATTCTTTTCCCTTGTATTTCTCTTGTCATTATTATTATTGGTTGTAGCAGTAGTGGTTTGTGTTATACCTTAGTTACTAAACTGCTCTTATCTCAACCTGTGGGAGCTCCATTTCTTTTGATTCTCCTCCCTATCCCCCAGGCCTGGGGAAAGAAAGAGGGGGAAGTGTGTGAACAAACCGCGTGAGGGGCTTAAACCACAGAAAATCCCTAAAAATTCTATTTAAATCTGGAACTGTAGGAAATTGCAGAAATATTTTTTAAAAATCGCATCTGAACTGTAGAAGTCATGACAGATTTTAAATTCTATGATTCAATAAACTGAATAGCCAAGAATCACTCTTTCATATCTTGTGAAATTGCCACAACAAAGTAAATCATAAATTTGATGAGCTTAGGCCCTGTTATTTATTGTTATGTACTTTTATTTTAAGTACATTTGTAAATAGTTGACATAGTGTGGCCATAAGAAAAATCTTTTGGAGTAAAAAATTGTCAACAGTACTGTCAGGGTAGCATCTATTACAATGTGTTGTTTATGGCACAGTATTTCTAAATCTGATAGCATGCATCCCTTTGAGTATGTCCAGTTTTCACTCTTGCTTTTGAATATCCCTGGTACATCACATAGATGAATGAATAATAGAATCAACTAGATTGGAAAAGACCTTTAAGAAATTAAGAAGTTCCTTTTGACATGGTCACAAACTGGGTTTCTGGAAATAAATGCAAGTTTTTGTACTGCAAATGAATGTGTGGTACACAATTTCCATACTGCAAACTCCAGCCATATGCACCAAGACAAAAAAAAAAATAAAAAAAAATCTCTCTCTCTCTCTATATATATACATGGCTGATAAAAATTATGACAGAAAAACTCCAAGAGTAAATGCAGATACATCAAAAAAGTAACGACTTTTTGGTGCAGATTGTGCAATTTTAGAAGGAAATAAGAACGCAACAGAAGCTCTTCTGATGGCACATATAGCCTTTCCTTGAACATTTCTGTGACATATGTTTGCCCACATAACTGCAGCAGCAGACTCTTCTAATCTCTGAAGGAAACTGAGTATTTACCTTTGACTGTCACAGAATCTGTTCTCATCCAAAGGCGGGAAAAAAAAAATGGCAAGCCTAAAACCGTACCAAATATATAGGAGAATCCTAAATAGAAAATGCTCATTACAAGTCCCTAACATAAGTGTTATTAGTATTGCTATCAAAAAGAAACCTCAATATATTAAAATGTTTCTATAAGTAGTATAAATAACAGCAAATGATGAAAGCAATCAGCTTAACAAGAAAAATCTGATACAGGTGACAAGCAAATAGAATTAAACATATTTCCATCTCTAGAAAGAATGCTCAAGGTTAGATGACAACAGCAGCAAATAACCTTCTCCAGCCTCTCCTGGGAGATACCACTGTCTTTTGGATAACAAGGTATAGTCAAAGAGACTTTTGGAAATGTGAACTTGCAGTATGTTTTGCTAAAAGCCTTGTTTGTGAGCAAAGATAAAACACCCTTATATGTAAGCCAAAGATTTATTGCTATTATAATTGAAGTCAACAATCTAATCCAAAAATCATTAATAATGCAAATCTAATATTTACAGGAAGAGAAACAATATGCATATGTAGAAAAAGGATTCATTAATAGTGTAGTAGTTAAAATTATTATACATGCATCTCTTTTCTACCCCTTTTATTCTTCATGCTTGCGATTCTGCTCCCCTAGGTCCCAAGGCTGGTGACTTCATTCTGGAGTTACGATGATTAGGCAACACCTCAAGACTTTTGCTGGGACGAGTATAAAGTTCATGTTGATGGCTTCTTCTTCCTCACTCTAGTCTCCACCTAGGGTCATTTTTATGCTTGCTAGCATGCTTTTATGGATTTTCTTTTCACATATTACTCTGCAACTCCAACTTTCAAATTTACTGTGTAAGGTGAATTTCAAAATGCGTAGGTAGTGTCTTTGTTCTCTGTAACTTCCAAAAGCAGATCTGTATTTTTATAACCTCTCATGTGTGACTTGTTTATGGCCATGTGGCTTTCAGTACTCAGCCTCTTCCCTACGGTTTATTATCCCAGGCCTGCACTCCTCAAGACCTCTGCTGCCATACCACATCTGTATTTTCCTGCATTGTGCAATTATGATAGAGTTATAAAACCATAATTGCATCATACAAAGTTGACCAAAATTTAAAAAAATGTAAATGTATATATATAACAAATACCTTGCTCAGAATGAGCAAGCATCATCAGCCTCTATCCGGAGGCCTTATAAACTCAGTATAAAGCCAATGATATGTTACTAACAATGGCAATACAGTACGTGCAGTAATGTATTACAGAGCTACACTGCTACAGGTACAAGTCTGTACTCAAGAAAAGAGGGGCAAACCAACAATAAAGCAAAATATATTTGAAATGCAGAGAAGATTTTATGAAGCAAAAGCAAATTATACATGCTTGTATTCCACTGCAAATGTTTGACAAACAAATGTGGAAAAGTATCACAATAATTTTTGCAAATTCATTATCCAACACTTGGGAGCTGCACTCAGAAAAATGATAATTTATATGACAATGTTTAGCTTAGATTGAATAGGAAAACAGGACTTTTAGTGATTATTTGTTTTAGTGACTACAGGCCAGTCAGTTTTACCACTCTGCCTTGCAAAATCTTGGAGCAGATTATCCTGGAAGGCATGCTAAGGCACATGAAAAAAAAAGCAAGGTGGTTGGTGACAGCCAGAATGACTTCACTAAGCGGAAATACTGCCTGACCAATTTGGTGGCCTTCTAGGATGGGGCTACTGAGTTGATGGACAGGGGTAGAGCAGTTGGTGTCATCTACCTGGACTTGTGCAAAGCATTCGACACTGTCCCACACAACAACCTCATTTCTAAGTTGGAGAGACATCAATTTGATAGGTGGACCACTCAGTGGATAAAAGACTGGCTGGATGGCTGCAAGCAAAGTATTGTTCTCAATATCTCAGTGTCCAGCTGGAGACTAGTAACGGTCCCTCAGGGATCGTTGCCGGGACCTGTCTTGTTTGACATCTTTGTCAGTGACATGGACAGTGGGATTGAGTGTGCCCTCAGCAAGTTTGCCAATCACACAAGGCTATGTGGTTCGATTGATACGTTGGAGGGAAGGAATGCCATGCAGAGGGATCTTGACATGCTTGTAAATTGGGCTGATGTCAACCTGATGAAGTTGAACCATGCCAAGTGCAAGCTCATACACCTGGGTTGGATCAATCTCAGGCACAGCTACAGGCTGGGCAGAGAAGAGATTCAGAGAAGCCCTGTGGAGAAGGACCTGGGGGTGTTGGCCAATGAGAAAAATAAACATGAGCTGGCAGTGTGGGCTCACAGTCCAGAAAGCCAACTGTATGCTGGGCTGCATTAAAAGGAGTGTGACCAGCAGGTCAAAGAAGGTTATTCTGCCCCTCTATCCTGTTCTTGTGAGACCTCACTTGGAGTGTTGCATACAGTTCTGGTGTCTTCAACAGAAAAAGGACACTGAGTCCAGTCCAGCGACTGCTGAGCAGTGGAAGGGGGCAGTGGAGAAGCCAAGTCCCGCCGCCAAGCACAGCCCCCGTGGCAACAGAGCATTCCCCAGCAGCCGTCTGCAGAGCCCCGCGAGCCTGAGCCCCAGGAGGAAGCAAGAGACCACGTAGCACTTCCCAACAAGGCAGAGGAGGAAGATCTGGACTCAGACAAAGAGCAGCTGGTGATGAAGAGAGCCAGCAAGCACAGCAACTGCACCAGCCCCAGTAACAAGTACAGCAGCGCCATTTGAGAGTTCTGAAAGTTTTGAATGGCTTTTGGGTACCCTTGAGGTCTACCTGCTGGTTGTGATGGGGATCACTATGTTGGCATGTATACAGAGTGTGTTTTACTCACAACCATATCGTCTGATCCTGAGAGTTAAGCAGAGGGGGTGTAGGCCTTGCCTGAGGTTAGACTGCAGTCTAGGATGACCAGGAGATTTTCCCTGAGGCTGACATTCATGAGTGGCAGGGTGTGTGGGACAGTATGGGCAAGTATCTAGTTCACTGGGCCCCTCCAGTGCTTTGAAAGTGTCGGAGATGGAAGGCAGCTACATGAAATCCCCAGCAACAGGCTGCAGAAACTGCTGGAGGGAAGGGTGAATTATTTTGAGCCTGGTGGGCCCATGACACTTCAGGCCATCAGGGCAGAGGTGGAACATACAAATGGACATTATAGCCAGGTTATTCAAGAGTGTGAATACTACACACAGCCTCTCCTGCTCTGAAAGTCTGTTACAAAATATGGAGCTCGATATCATGGACTGCATGGATTCAGCAGCTTTATAGGGATTGGTCCATGCACTAAAGGATGATCTCTCTCCCTCTATGTGTGTGTGTGTATGTATATATATATATATGTGATGGTATATTAAAAATGTGGGATCTGAGCATGATGTGAGTGGCATGGAATAAGGGATGGATACTGTCCTGGGCTCAGCAGCAGCAGTAGCTTTTCTCCTTCAACTAGCTGGTGAAATGCTGTGGTTTTGACTCTTGGCCTGGGAACAGCTCTGATAACACCAGTGTTTTCGATTACTGTTTGGTAGTGTTTTGGTATGATCAAGGGCTTTCTGAGTTTCATGCTCTGCCAGGGAGGAGAGGAAGATGGGACAAAGAAGAGACAGGCCACCTGACCCAAACTGGCCAAAGAAGTATTCCATACCACAGCACATCATGCCCAGGATGTGAAAACAGAGGGCAGAGACCCGGAAGGGGGGGTGGTGGGGTGGTGGTGGTGCACTGTTTGGTTGGGCTGGGCATATTTGGTGAGCAATTGTATTCTTTCCTTGTATTTGCCTTGTCATTATTATTATTGGTGGTAGCAGTAGTGGTTTGTGTTATACCTTAGTTACTAAACTATTCTTATCTCAACCTGTGGGAGATGCATTCTTTTGATTCTCCTCTCCATTCCCCCAGGAGCTGGGGGAAGAAATAAGGGGAGTGATTGAGCGAACTGAGTGGCTAACTGCATGAATTGTAGTGGCTTAAACCACGACAACTGTGAGGGTGATAAGGCACTGAAATGAGTTGCCCAATTAAACTGTAAATGTTCTGTCCCTGGCAGTGCTCAAGGCCGGGTAGGACAGAGCCTTGGGTGACATGGTTTATCGTGAGGTGTCCCTGCCTATGGCAGGGGGCAGGAACTAGAAGATCTTAAGGTTCTTTCCAGCCCTAAGTATTCTATGATTCTATGATTCTTTAAACACCATCTGTGTCAGGTGATATGTGTTAATTGGGCAATTATGAAGAGATGATATGCCTAAGAAACACAGGTTATTATGAAATTTGCATTTTCTGCAATGGAGTTGTGTCTTTTTGGAGCTCTGTTATTAACACAAAAGATTAAACTTTCAATTTTCCTGGTCCCATAAGGAACTAAGTTGCCGGAAAACTGTAATCCTAGAAGATAAAATGTTTCTAAGAATTTAGCAGAAATATATTTGAAAACTTCCTCTGCTTACACAGACAATTCTCCCTCAGATTTTCCATGTCTCCCCCATTTTCTGCTTCCTTTCAGAAAAATATTCCCAAACAGTCAAAACATGACTTGAACAACTGTACAGACTATTAGGTATTGTACATATAAAGCGGCAATGACATATGTAGTATTAATATGCACTTTCAAAGATGAATTTTGCCTATGCCTATCAGCTTGCTGATTTGCATATACATAATTCTGTCAAATTTGTTCCTAACCTGTACTAAAAATGCTGTTCTGGTATTTGCTATGGAACAAAAGATGCATGAAATAATGTCAGCAAAATAACCTGTTGCTATTTTACAAGTTAATAACATATCCATATGTCCCTAGTTTGTAATGCATGCATATATCAAAATTCAAAACTGTGTCAGTGAATAGATTTTTAAATATGTATCTTAATTCACTAGTCTTGCTTATATTCTTAAATATTTTATAATTTTCACTTATATTCATCTCAGTTTCTGACTTCTATAAAACAAGACAAATACATCCCCCATAAAAAAAAAAAAAAATTAAATTAAATTTTCACCTTTCAGCACACGCACGAATCCAAACAGACTTCGCTTTGTCTACATATTTAACTACACCGATGGCTATTTAAACAAGAGATTAGAACTGAGGAGGAGTTGCTCACATCTCTGGTAGCTGAAGGTTTTTACAGAGTTCCACTTGTGAAAAAGTGGCAACAAGAAGTGAAAAACAGCTGATCTGAAACCATCTGGCTCATTATGTTTAAGACTAATGCTGCTGCCTTTTGCTCTCTTTCCATATAAATGATTTTCATTCTGACCCTATTCCTTGTTTTACCAACACTAAGATATGAATTAGTCAGTGGACTCCATAAAAGTCTCATGCCCAGAGCTGCCGATCTTCACTTTCTACAGTTCAGTGGCTATTTAATTTTAATTGCTCCCCAAGCTTAGGCCAATTCTGGATGGCAAAAGCAGTGCAAGAATCATTCACTGCTCCTTTGAAGTTTGAAAAGCGTGTTCTCAGACTGCCTCAGGCTCTCATTCGTACATTTATGTGAAAATGTAAGCTGCTAAGCACGTCTGTTGAACATCTACAACACTAACTTCACAGAAATATCTTGTGAAGTACAGCTGAATTTTTTTCCTGTGAATTTCATGTTAAGGATCTTAATAAAAGTAATTGAAAAATACAATAAAAATTTAGGAAAATCCATGCTCATGAGTTTGGATAGGTGTAGATTGCAAATTATATTGCATAACCCCTTCATTAAACTTCATTGGAGAATTATTACCTCTGTGTATGTCCCCAAGTGTATGCTACAACTAAATCACAAGTATGCTTTGTATGCAAATATTTCTTACAACCAAAAGCAATAAATGTTGCCCTGTTGATGATTTTGCAAAAAGGTGGGAGAGTAAATTTTTATCCTGCCCCTTCACACTTTTTTCTTTCCTTGCCAAAAGCAAAATTCAAGTTTCATGAAGGGAATACCTTCGAGCTCTGAGGAAACTTAAATAATCACTATAGGAAAGCTGAAGCTGGTGGTGGTGTAGAAAATACAACAATTCCCTCATAGGTGTTTCTTAATGAGCAATGCTTTTCTACAGGAAAAGAAGTATGCAGTAGTACCAAAAGATATCTTCTCTTGGAAGAAGAAAGGGCTGCATTAAAATATATATTTGTGCATGCATTGGCACTAAATTAGAAGAGGTACTAATGCCAGAGGTATGACAACACTAAGATAAATTTTCAGTGGAATTAATATAATTGCATACATTTAAAAAATATATATATTGCCAAATGAAATATACGTTGTTTTTTTTTTTTTTTCTTCCCACAAAATTGCATGGTATCTGTACTGACCAGACAAAAGTGCAGACAGAAGAAAAATGGAGAGCAGAAAATTATTTGTAAACATTTGTGTGCCTTAAACACTGGGCCTGTATATGCCAAAGCTAAAGCGTAAAGAAAGAAAAAAACAAAACAAAACAAAAAAAAGAGCCCCACAGAATATAAGCACTAGGTTCTAAGAAACCAAATTCTGACACAAACTGCTTACATTCTTTCTAATTCCACATTTCTACAAATAAAAACCCTTCACAAACTTTCTGTCTATGTTTCCTTCTCACACTGTGACTGAGAGAATTTCATCATCATCAGAAGTGCTTTGTGGTTGGGGAGGTACTCATCTACTGTTTTGAACTTTGCCTCTCTACTTGTTCTCCCAGCATGATGTTCTTCAAAAAAAACCTTTTAAAATAATAGCAATAGCTGCAAATTGCCTCTTAACATTAGCTAAATACAAGAAAATATAGCAACTACTATGTCTTACCCTGGGTTTCTTTAGCTTACTCCTGAAAAGCACCATTTCTCTGATAATCTCCAAAACAAAAGTGTCAAATAGGATTAGAGACTTCACAGAGTAGCAAAAATTTCTATTAAATATTCTGTTTGATTATCCTCTCACCTTTAACATTATTCTTGTCTTAAAATTATACTTAGTAACAATGTGTTCTGGGTTCAGTAGTGCAACTGCTGAAGGTGTTGCTTTTAAAATACCTTCATTTCACTATAAAGTTATATGTGTTCTACTAGCCACAACTTAAAAAACTAGAACTTTTACTAATTTTGAGCCAGGATTTATTCTATTTTGTTTATTTAAACAAATAATTTCTGTATTTATTAAAAAAAAAAAAACTTTAAATATTACCTAACTTTAAAAGTCAATAAAACACAAACTTACACTAAATTTTGTAAGAGTTAAAATGTCACCAATTTTTCTGCTTTACATACAACCTGTCTCAGAAGTTAGCAGGCATCCTATTTCATATGCTAAAACCTGTCATCTGAAGTGCTCATTCCATAGAAATCGTCATCTGCTTCTCTTTTAATATAGGTTACAATATACCCTTATTCTGGTTTTGGTTTAGGATTTTTTTCCATTTAAATAATTATCTGCTTACTACATATTTGGTTCTCAAGTTGGTTCAGGAGTATTTCCAAGTCCAGAGAAATGCCGAAGTGGTCCTCAAGGTGCTGCTAAAAAACATTTGGGCTTTGTTCTTGTTTCAGTGGGAGTACAATAATGTATACACATATATAAGAAAAAAAGTATTCATGTATAGAATGCAGTACTTAGAATTATAAGAGTTCTGGAGACCTGTTAGTAGGTGATTGGCATGTTTTTAATTTTCCTCATTTTTTTTTTTCCCCCTGACTTTATTTGGGGAATTTATTACTGTGCAGGGAAAGACGGAGTTTGCTTTTCTTATTTCCACTCTTTTTCTTATTTTTTTAAAAAAAGATGACAACTTGTGACTACATTATGTTATGGGTTTAATTGCTTGCCACGGGCTGGGGCTTCAGTTTGAATTATGCAGACTTGGTCATTAGTCCATGCAGTTATTTCACGCATGAGAATTATAATTTTTAATTTCGTGGAAGTGAACTAGTATCCTAGCATGTGTACAAAACACCCACCTCAAAACAGCAGTAAAACAAGTCAACTAAGTTGATTAAGATAATAAAGCTATCAGGGTAGCTTTGGGGCTAACAAAAGTGTTTACTCAATCCTCTTTAGTATCTATAATAGTTTGCAATTTTTCCGTTTTTTTTTCTAGTGTCTCTAATGTTGACTTCTAATTCAAGTAGTAAATTAAAATGACTATAAAGTGGTAATGCAGCCTATCAATTTGAGAAATTACTTGTTAGAATTCTAATTATGGACATATTTCAGAGTAGCATGTAAAATATTGAACTGCATTTATTTAGGTTATGTCATCATTTTATCTTTATGGAATGCTTTCCCAAGTCTTCTAGGAATGAAAGTCTAACTAAATTACTCACAAAATAGATAAAAGTTTGTAACAGGCACTCCATTTTCCTCTGCTGGCTTCCATGGAATAGTAAAACCTAGAAATATTCCGTTTAAACAGAAAATATTGTCTCACTGAAAATTGATGGAGTTTTTTTACAATCTACAGCCATGAGGCAGGGAAATGAGGACTTAAAGAATTAGAAGTTCTTATGTAAGTCCTGAGACCTTAGTCTTTTCCACTTTAACCACTATGGACTATATTACAGATCTAGGAGGTTTCCGGCACCAATTCTTAGATTTTCATGTATGTAATGAAGAAAGTCTCAGAGTAATTAAATGTATTTTTTCTCAATATTAACCAGCATCTTCTCAATTAAATATAGTGAATGATATCTTGTCAACTTCACCTCCTTATCATGCTTGAGTTTACAAGAAAGTTTTTGGAAGTGTCTTGTTTAGGGTCACGCACTGTTAGCACAGATCAATTGTTGTCCATGAATCAATTACAACATAAATCATGGGCAGAATCTGAATAAGCAGATACTCCGATGCTGTGCTGAAACAGGAAGCAGTGTTGCAGATGCTGTGCTGAGAGGAAACAGGAAGTAGTGTTGTACAATAAGATGCATACGTGGCAGAGGATAAGGAAGTGAAGATGGTTTAAGGATTGCCTTATGGGAAGTTTTCTGTACCCAATCAGCACCTGACACTTGGCACTGCTTCCAATTAGAAACAGACACATAGCATTTCTTGATAAAAGTATATAAGTGTAAGATTTGAGAGAATAAAAGGACTTTTGTTTGCATCAAACTGCGTCCCCGTCCCTCATTGCGACAGTCTTGATTCCTGGGTACTTCAGAGTGTCGGGAAACAACCTAGAGACTTTAAATGATAACTTTGCAAATTATTTATTTGCTATATATTGATTATATTTTATTTTAGTTTTTCCACTTACTTTCCTGTGAAGGAATCTGCAATATGACTGTGAACTAAATCCTACGTTAACTCTGTTACATGTAGTTTCTCTTGGTGGCTGTGTGATGTTTCTTCAGATTCAGCTCTAACAATTTCTCTCAGACTTCAGGTGTGACCTTAACTGTCTTTCTTTGTCCCAGCTCTCTATAGAAAAAAGAACTGCAATAGTTTTCTTAAGTTATGTCTGTTGTGTAGGAACAGTGTCTGAAGAGACTACAAATCTTAACTAGATAAATGTCTAGAAATTTATTTTACCTTAAAAATTAGGGGAGAAGCAAACTGTGTGTTCATTATAAGTGGTCTCTAAGTTTCTTCTGACCTTCTCTGAATGACTGTCTTTTCTCTTTGGCTGATTCAAATTTTTTATGTATAAACACTTTGCTTTGACCATAGAGACTCAGACACTTTATAATCTATTATTGTTTTAATTAAATGTAATTCAACACTTTACTGTTTTGTCAAAATGAAGAAAACAAAAACAAACTCCAAACCCAAACAAGTCAGAGCAATAGCAGGAGTAAGACAACAAAACACTTGAAATAAGATTTCTTCAAATGCAACTTAGCAGAATCATATTTTAAGCTCATTGTGACTGATTGAAGTAAAATACAAAAGATTTCAAAGATATGTTTTGCAAAACAATAAAGTAATTTTGAAAGTTATTCTCATGTGCAGTTTACTTGCTTATTTACAGGACACAGGGAATGAGAAATGATAGCAAATTAAAAATAAATTTAAGTTAAAATATTTAAAAGTGTTAAATTTTATATACCTTAGAGATAACAGTACAAATGAAGGCATAATAACTTTAAAACAGATGCAACATGTATTCTAGAATAATCCACATAATTTATATAACCAGCTTTTGTATTACTATAGCAATTATAATGAAGAATATTTTTCAGTATTGCTACATTTTCTTCCTGTTAACTTTTAACTGTAGAAAAATCTTCATCGTTAAGAATCTGCATTATATTGCAGACAGGATTATATTTTCTTCGGATCCAGGTATA
Organism: Forpus xanthops; assembly: GCA_032466535.1. Taxonomy (NCBI): domain Eukaryota; kingdom Metazoa; phylum Chordata; class Aves; order Psittaciformes; family Psittacidae; genus Forpus; species Forpus xanthops. Next base: position 5,193 of record JASSUY010011687.1, on the reverse strand, counting down.
AATACTTATGGAAAAACATTTAGGAAGTTTAAGGCTTGGAGATAAGCAACAGTTTCATCTTTTCAAACCAGAAAGCCAAACTCATCTTAACATACAAGCTAAAATGTATAACTACTTATGGTATTTCTGTCAGATAACACATATTCATAACATTTCTGTATTTTTTTTGCTTACCATAACTATATTTTTACGCAATCAGGAAGAACTGAGTACCTGGGTACAATAACTTTAGGGTGGAAATGTAACTTAAATAAAAATAACAAATATTAATATAAAAATACTTGATTTAACATTTGCATGCAAAATATGTCACACGATTCTCAGTTATGGAGGTCTACACATGTGTTATTGTATGGTGAGGGTCTACTGACTGCGAAATAATCAAATATGCCAGTCAGAAATATACAGAATGGACTGCATACCTAATATCTGCTATTGATCAAAGATGACTCATATTTGGGCTACAGGTAAAGTAACTTTGCAATTAAATTTTAAACTACAGATGTATTATAATTAGTAGAAAATTGCATAGTTTATAGGAAACCAGACAAAATAATGTAAGAAAAAAAGTCTACAGAAATCTTTGAATTCTGCTCCCTGCAAGCTGTTTGTGAATGAACATTAAGTGCCATTAATATCTCTGTTGCAATAAAAGAAGAAAATGACTAATTGGAATGTTGTTTGTTAAGAGCTTGTCCCTTGAATGCCTAACATGACAGCAGTAAAAATTGGAGAGATATATTGTGAGGTGGTTAGTTGAGCCCAGTGTGGAAAGAGATGCTGTAGTTAATTGTAACCAGGATGTGGCGCAGTTAATCAAATGTTAGGAAGTAACAGGTGTACCTCCATAAGTAATGAAAGAGTTGTATTCAAATACAGAAATCAGTAACAGATCAAGTTCCTGGAATCTGTTGAAGCCATTTTTTTTTTTTGATGCAGCTGTTGAAGAAAGAGCTAAATATTTTCTGCTGTGTTTTGGATCAACAAGGGCAAAATAAGTGCATGAAATTGAAAGTTTAATTGTGTAAGGAAGATTATGGTGAATGGTGAAATTTATTTTTTAATGGAGAAAAATGCAGAAGATATATAGCATAGTAAAATTCATAGATCCGTATCAGCAGACCTCACAGGAAACAGTACTGAGTTCACACAATGGACAGTTTAATAAAAGAACATTGCAGCTAGAATCCACAGCCTAATGGAAAGAAAATATAGGTATACTAGACTCACCTACATGGAAAAATCAGGACCTCAGCAATGACCTGAAAGGAAAAATGGAATACAAACCCTCCAAACAAAAGAAATAGAAAATTTATAAAATAGATGCTTTGGGTGTAAGAGAAAACTATAAACTTACAGTTAAAAAAAGAAATAAATGGCAGCATTTAAGAATGAAATTTTGGGAAAAAAATAAAGAAGTACTAGTGTTCTTGTTCCTCTGTTTCTGTAAATTCATAATCTGAGTCTCTAGGGAGAGAGATTAGGTCATGAAATGTTACCTCGGGTTTTATAAGTCTTTGAGGTACAATATAAATACAGACAACTTTGTAGGATAAACTTGCTGTTTCTTTTTTTTTTCTTCTCTTCCTCAACCCCTTGCCCACCCAAAATACCAACCAAACAAAAAAAAAAAACAAACCAAAAACAACAACAACAACAAAAAACCCACAAGAAAATGCTGGTATCCTTAATAAATTAGTTTTTGGAAGGTGATGAGTCAAAAAGAAATTGTTTTCTTAGGTATAACATTAGATACTTTTCCTGAAAGTATGTATCAGAGTGTGTTTGGGCATTTATTGCTATATAGCTGACTGGACAGGACTGTAAAGCTGTTTCTTGGAAACTTTTTAATCTTTCCTTGTCAGCAAAAATATATCAAGCTTTCAATATCTGTTCTGTGGCACTGATCATGTGTTTAGAAAACTGCACAGCTGATCACATTTGGTGATGTGACAGAAACAGTTCAATACAGACAAGCCTTCACCCACTTACACAGGGACTGTGTTTTAGATGAAAAGAAAACTACTGGACAAGAGGGTGAGCCTTCATTCAAAAATGCTCAATTCTCCACCCTTTCATTAAAATTTTGTGAGAAAGCTTTTTGTTTTTAGTGTTTCTCACACAGATTTTTTTTTAAAAAAAACAAGAGCAATTCTAAATCACAAAAGAGAGTTCAATCACCTTTTTATCTCTGCCACTGAGTGTGATGGGGCTCAGAGGAGAGCAAAATGGATTTATCCATCACTGAACACAATTAATTGTCTGTTGGTCCCTTTGGAGACTGCTGTAGATAAAAGGACCTAATTGTAATTTTCCAGGGAAAACTGCAAACAATTAGCCACCATTGCCAAGTTTTGATAAAAGAGAAATGAGAAATTTAACATAATGTCAGCACAAGCCTCAAGAATAGGGAAGTAAAAACTAAAAAGTTTAATAAGCCTGTATTTTCTCTCTGCTTTTGCCATTTAAAAACAGTTTTGCTTTAAATGCCACTTTGAAAAACAAATATACAAATAAAAGTGCATTAAAGCATCAGCTTAGTGAAAAAATATAGAAAGTTATTCTATTATGGTGTGGGATATTCTTGAAAGAGAATTGATTTAATTTGATATTAAAAAAAATCATAAAATTCTTTTCTAAATGGGGTCATTGGTGTCCAAATCTAGCATTTGTATCTATGTTCTACTCATGTTATTTATTAATTTTTTTACTGCTTGTTATTGACTATAATATTTTAGAAATTATACCAAAAAAGAGGAATCATTTATGGTGCAATAGCTGCAAAAAATGTCGTATAATAGTTGGGTGTCCAACATTAAGCAGTGCTTTAGAAGAAAAAGCAATCAAAAAGGATGACAAAAATATAGAATTAAAAGTAGCAATATTTTGACATGAGGTGTGATACGCTTTTATATAAAGGTATGCATATTGTATTTAATAATCTTTAGCTATAGTTGTGAATGTGTTTATATCTATACCCATTCATCTAATTTTTTTTTTTTTTTTTTATCTGTGATTCTTCTCTAAAGATACAGATTTGGTTTTGTGTGTTTCCATGTGTGCATTTGTGCAGAGGTGTGGGGGCTTTTTGGGAAGACTTACATCCAGAAACACACCTAAGTACTTCGTTGGTACCTATTCTGTCTCCCCAGAACTGACACATCTGATGATGATAAGGCTGAAATCAGTAACTGAATTTACAGTACAGATTCAACACACATTTGGCTAAATATTGAAAACAGAAGGGAGTTTCACTTCCTAAAAAATTGATTCAGAATATGGTAGAGAAAGAAGTTTAAAACAGCTAGAATGGGAATATCTGAAATGTTTTTGTCTTCCTAGACAGAATTAAGTATCTGGAAACTCAATTACCACTGTGAAGCTAAAATTGTGATCTAAAAGTGATTCCTGCTTTTCAGTATCCAAATCCTTTCCTCATATTATAGAAAAAAGTTTCCAGCTTTTGTTTGAAATGGTAAGTGGTCAGTATGTTAATCTGTTTTTTACTGTATATTTGCTTGCTTTCCATTAAGAAAGCTTTGTTAAATTACTTAGAGCTTGGAAAAAAGAAAGAAAAAGAAAAAAAAAAAAAAAAAAGGAAGAGAGAAATTAATGCCCTGACTTCAGGCAAGCAACTCAAAAAATCCAAAATAGAATGGTCTGATCTGATATATGATACCGTTAAACTTGCAGGATGCAAGAGGCATAGAGCCAAAAAGAAACAAAATTAACTCACAAGACTACTGCTGGTCGGTAAAAGTGAAAGGTAACCTGATCTAAGAACTACAAGGAAAGAGGTCTTGAGAAGCAGTCCATGTTCTGATAGTGCAATGCTCAGATCCTTCATGTTTATAAGAAAATACTAAGTTTACAAAAAAAAAAAAAAAAAAAAAAAAAAAATTAAAAACAACATGCAAAATAAAAAGCAACCTATCTTTTTGAATGCTTAGTTTATGCATGAATCTACCTCAGTTTTAGAAGAAATTGCTCTGGTAGGACTTCTAAGAATTTTTTTGTGGGTAAAAAGTTCTCTTTTTACTTCCCTTAGCTGCATATTGCTACCTGAAGATACCTTGGCTGAAGCATAATTCCAGATTGCTAGAATGGAGATAATGGAGTTTACTCCACTTTACTGTGTGCCTCAGACATTATTTCAGTTTAATCCAGTAGTTTCACAAGTTATGATTTACCCATATTTTGATTAAATAAGGAACCTCAGGGTTGCCAGTGTGACATCTTCAGGTATAACAAACCTAATGTGGTAATCCATTCAGTCAACTGCTGTTAAACTATACCAAATATGCTGATACTTACATTCCATTTCAATTCAAGTAATAGAGAACTCAAATAACTTTCAAAGTTTTCATCTAGTATAATATTTTCACCAAATAATGTATTAATATTAGAAAATTACTGTAACTACATATCTAAAAATTTACCTCTTAAGTAAGTCTCATTATCAAATTTCCATCTGATTCATGATTTCATAGATATACTTTACATTCTACCGATTTTGGTTGTTACAAATGTAGCACCGAACAATATAGCCATGTTAGACACTGAGGTTTTATAGAAGTTGTTTATATATGGCCCTATAATCTGCTGGGAAGATAATTGTCCCTGGAAACCTAACTCAAAATAACCTGGAAAAATCATAAGTACATCCGCTCCCACAGAAGGTTAAAAGCTTTGGTAGAAGCTAATACATGTTTGTAGCTGTACACTAATACATCTTAGAAGAGACAAATGCATCTTTCAGAGTCATAAACTGAAACACTTTTAAACTAGAGTGTACAATATAGTAAGCAGAAACTTAAAATATTTAAAGCAAAATGTGTTGTGCAGTTTAAGCTAGTAATTATTTTTAATAAATTTCCAACTTGAAGTTGAGCAGGAGCTATCTTTTTTCATTATTTTATTTTTTTAATAAGCATATGAAACAGAATTCTTTTTAAAATCTTGATTTATTTTAATAAGATAACCTTCCTATCTGTCATGGTTTGAGGCTCTCAAACTCATGCAGTAGCTGTCTCACACACTCCCCTCTCCATCAGTCCGAGGGGATGGGGAGGAGAATCAAAAGAATGCAACTCCCACAGGTTGGGATAAGAACAGCTTAGTAACTAAGGTATAACATAAATCACTACTGCTACCACCAAAAATAATACAAGAGAAATACAAGGAAAGAGAATA
>JASSUY010011685.1:35829-55287 GCA_032466535.1 Forpus xanthops | reverse complement strand
TGCATGTAAAAGTTCTCTAGTAACCTCCAAACATGGTCCTAAAGCCTTCAGCTCACTACTTTACAAATGTCAGATAGCTGTCTGGATTGCTCACTTGTCCACATTCTTCTAGGTACATTCCCACAAATAAGCACACTTAGAAAAACACATTAACCTATCACACTACCCATGTACTTCTTCAGTTTCTCATACATTCAGAGAATAATCCCATGTGGACAATGAACAATCGAATTCATACACATATGAAAAATCTATAAAATACCTAGGGATCCTCATAGGACTTCAAGGAAATTTTATAGGAAATGCAATTCTAGAAGTAGAACAGAGAAACTTCTGGGAGCTTTCTTAGTTTTATTCCTAATACAATTCTGTAGCATTTATAAACTGAGAAATTAATGAACATACGCCCTTTCTTCAAACCAGTCAGGGAAGAGGGAGGACAGGAATCCAAACTTTTTTTGTAGGATTAATTACTACAGGAAACATTCTTCCTGTTGTCAGCTACACATGATTTCTCTACTCTCCTAAAGAGCTCCACAGCACTTGGCAGTTGATGTTTTTAACCCTTTTTTCTCCATGTTCCAGATGAGTCCACAGAAGTCACAGGATAACACAATGTACAAAACACCACTAAATAATAGCTCGCCCAATGACCCAAAAGTCTTGTCTCTGAATTCACTGAATCCACAGTATCATCACTTATTTAAGAATCCTGGTATAAAGAATATGTTCCAGCCTTTCTTCCCTCACCTGACATATTTTTCCTATTTATACATCAGAGACATGTGTATACATCCCCTGTACACAAACACCCACTTTTAAAAGCTCTTTCCCAAAGACATAGCTTTCAACCACATTTTGTTGCCACCAATGCGTCACATACTTAGCTCGAAGACTTGTCGTACATCACTTTCAAAACCTGTTGTCTTTTAATGCCTCTTACCTGACAGCAAATCACGAGAACAACTGATTATGGTGGTTCCAGGCTTTATCCAGCTCACAGGAACATCATCAGGTTTTGTACTGCCAACTACCACGACATCTGCGTGATGAAGCTAGGGACAGCCCAAAACACCCCCCAGCAACAAAACAAGAATTAATGTTAGAAATATATTCTTGAATATTCATCTTGTATTATTCAGACTTATACAGTAATAGTCTTTGAGCAAGGTATTTTCAGACAGCAACAACAAAAAGAAAAAATTCCAAATTGATGGCTTGATTCTAACCCCACATGAAATTTAAGAACATTTAAAATGAAGTCAGGTAAATAAACCATGAAATTCGGCAAGTGGAGTCAGTCATCACCAATAATATTTAATGGAGATTACATATTTTCAAAGAAAAAGCCCTAACATTGTCCAAAGTCCTGTCCAACAAGATAACTTGGAGAGACTTAACAAAGAGAAGGGTTGAAAGACAGTAAATAGGCAATTATGCATAGTATAGTCACATTATCTGACAGTAGAAAACCAGGCCAGCTGACAGGAATGCAAGATGACCTGATCCACAAACATCAATGCCTTTGAAGAATACCAATTAAAGCATTTTTCCCCTTCTCAGTTCATGTTAGCTAATCAGAGCCTCGGATTTAGTTCAACTTGACAGATGTTGGAGCAAAAACGGTTACTACAAAAATTCTTATGATCAAAGACATAAGTGCCTTCCTTTCCTCCCCACTCTGAAACAAGGCCCTCTACCAATTATTGGAATCACCATGAGATAAGGAACAGGACCAGAAGCAAATGTATCAAGATCCACCAAAAAAGCAAAATACAGGCACAGCATTACCTCAGGCCTGAATGCAATTTTTTTTTTCAGAGATAAAGTGATTTGGGGAATATTTTGAAAAATGTAAATTAATACCAAGTGTCACAAACTTGGCAAGTCTCACTATGAATTGATTTGTGACTGACCAGCATTCCAGCTTCTTTTTTGGCCAAAAGTGCTCTGACACAACCCTGCCCAAAACTCCCACCAAGACAGAAGAGCTACAAATCCTGTCAGGATAGCAGATTTTTGGCACAGCTGAGCATCCAGGAGAGGAGAAGAGCATAACTGTGGTGGAAAAGGCAAAAAGCTAAAAAACTCCATATTCCCTTCAGAGGACAAAAGGACAGCCTAACCCTCGTTAGAGATGCACACAGAAACAAAGACAAAAGTGCAGGAGAATATTTACTTGCTTGACAAATGACTAATGCAATGAACTGATTCAGGCTTCAGTCAGGAGTCCTGCAACACTCTTATTACTGCCTGCAAATGTACAGTCTCAAAAGTCATTCAGCCTTATCCAAATTGTTTACACTCCTACATCTGGTGTGAATATCAACTTACATGTCACTCCTAGAAAGGCCACATAAGTCATAATGTTTGACCAGTGCCCGGTCAAATTATACTGAGGAATCTGCAAGCAAATTTGGATAAAAAGATGCTGCAATGACTGTGTACAGAGAGCACTATGTTGAGAACAGGCTTTCCTCTGCAAAAAGAGGCAGTCCCTGCTGTTAACAAATATCACAACATAAAGAAAAATAGTCATTATTCTCAATTACATGAATCCAGCTTTTTTTTTTTATAAGAAAAAAAATCATTCATATTCTAGCAGTTATAATTCATATACTGAAAGTCAGGTATGTCTTCCCATGCAAAGCCCCTGGGACAAGGACTAAGAGCTTTGCATAGCTATTAGCATGGGGAAACTATGAACCAGTTGAGAGCACTATGCAAGAAGTAATAATTTTGACAAATGTTTAGCCAACATAATTATGACAGAATTGATCCAGTATAACTATAATGCCAGAAAACAGCTGATGTGGCCAAATATTCATCTCCATGGCTACCAATTATAATGCTCAAAACTGTTTATAACAGATGAACACCATCATTTTTGTAGCCAATGTGAACATTAGCTTGGAAGGCTAATGTCGCACATACCTTAAATGTATTGGAAAACCAGCCGAATCTTTCATCTCCTTGTCCTGCCCCGCTCCCTCCATGAAAAAAGTTGTATTACAGGGTAGCAAGCAGTTGTCCTATGGGTTGCAGAAACATTCACCTCAGAGCGCTCAGTTTCACAAAAAAATTAAATGTAAAGGGAGAAATAAAACCACATACAGTTGTAACTCTCTTGCTGTAAGCAAGTATTTTATGTGTAACTATTGCTGCACATAAACTGAAAGCTGCTGGAGAGTCAATAAAGTAAATATCACAACTTACAGAACCTTATTCCCCTATAAGCTTTTTTGGTTTGTTTCTTTTTAAAAATGTATCCAGAAACTTGTTTGACTGGGAGAATGAGTCCACTGAAAGAAAAATAGTTGCCTACAGAATTTTGGGTGTCCTTAAAAGAGATTCATGTAATCTCCATCAGGGGATTTCGGTTTCAATTAGTTGTGCCAATGCGTTTACTGTTTCATCCCTGTCTTGACATAGCCTATTTTTTTGACTGCCTGTAAATCACTAAAACAAGCAACCAGCCTTGGGAGGCATGTGCAGGCTTATCTCTTACATCAAAACCAAATCATAGGTGTTACGAGATGGAAAAGACCTATGAAATCATCACATCCAACCTCTTTAGCAAATACACCATGCAGTTCCTAGACAGAGGACACATCTGACAGGAACCAGACGCTACAGGCAGTCATAGTCAGAAAGTCAAGGAGATACTCACAAAGGGGTACATGTGATCATAGGGTGACCAACAGCCCAATGCTCCCTGGACAGCCAGGCTGTGTTCTATGAGGCAGGCAAGAGGAAGGAATGACAGTCATCATGCCAAATCATATGTAATGTACTAGGCAAAAGGCTGAAAACATAGAGAGGTAATACTCCAGTAGTATCCTGCCTTCTCAACAGTAAATATTTTTTCAGTTGGGAAGAGCTGTGCCAATAAATAATCTGAAACCTCATAAGAAAATATGACTCCACCAAAACTGATGTAGAAGCATATTAAGACGCACCACCCATTCCCAAGATGGAACACCAAATGTTAAAACAATACAGTCTTACCAGCTAAGTATTTAATGATAGTAGCTCAAGAAGTTTTATATTCCAGATAAATTAAGACCCATTTTACCATGAAGCTTGCATAAAAATTTGATTTCCCCAGAGGTAAAAATGACTGCTACAAAAGCCATGTCTAAATCCATAAGAAAAAATATTTAAATTAGTATTTTACATGTAAAATATTACACTTAAATTTTCTGGGTACAAAGTTAGGCTACCTAAAATTTAAGAGATGGGATGAGGAAGACGAACCTGATTCAAAGATTTTTCACAACTCCCTTTACAAAAAAAGAAATGTTACATATTGGTTTACAAATAAGGTTCCAAATCGTTCACAGCAAGTTTAAGTGTTGACTCAAAGAAAAAGCAGACTGTGGCCAAAACTGGTTCTTATCCAATCTGAACAGGAACCTCCCATACATGCACTCCAGCTGAACCATACTAGTACTTCTCAACCAGGCTTTTACAAACAAGTTTTCCATTCCTTATCATATGTAGATAATCCAATTTTCAGATATTTTAGAAAAATTTGTACAATAGCAGCTCTCTTAAAACAGGCATGACGTGATTCATATACAGACTACATTTAAGGTGTCTTTGTGATTGACTGAGCTGAGCTGACTGAAGCAGAATCAAATTTTCCTACAGGTAATAAGTATTACCCATGTTTCAACAAGAAAGTAACCTGTATTTTTCCAATCTGAATCTATTTGATAACCTCTTTTCAAACTAGAAAGCCTAATTCTAACATAATAAAGGATTAAGCACATCAGTTCCCATTCTTCACCTGTAATGCTGAACCAATTTTTGGGTAGTTCCATTTTTAAATGACAAAAGAGATGTTCCTGAAAGTATGTCACTAGGTTAATCTTCTGTTCCCCTTAACAAAATATGAAGCAGGGAGGGAAAAGAACGTGCAAAGTATGTCCATTATTCATTCAGGTTAAAGCAAAGAAATTAAAATGTACCATAGTTTATTTTATCCCCTTTTCCTGAAATAGGACAGAAAAGGCTTGCTTTAATTGAGCACACTAAATCAGATGGTACTATGCTGTTTCTCAGCAGAGATACCTCTACACTGCTAGAATTTTACTAAGGCAGACTAAAACATACCTTCCTTTGGACCATTTTCAACATACTGTTACAAAAGTACAGAAGTAAAAGAAGCAGTAACAAGTCCACAGCAGTGCAAAACCTGATACAAAACCCCCTTACAACCTTAGTGTTGTATCATTTAAATCAAAAGAATATGTAAAGAAGACATTTGTTATGCTAGCCTTAAAAAAAAGAACCTACCAGCAGAGCTAGTCAAAGGTAATGTAGTACCTGCTTAAGAAATGCATTACATCATTAAGTTAAGGCTTCAGTACCTGGCCAATGGATTAATATACCCAAGGTATACCCATCATTAAGATCAATTTTTCCTTTCCTGGTATATATCGCAAAACAAATGCACCCCAATGAAAAGTTCATACTCTTCACAAGTTCACCCCTCACTTTGTAAATGAAGTTATTATGCTACCACAGGTTATATTTCCACACTATAGCACTCAGACTGCTACTGTAAGGGTATCACATTCAGAAGAAGGACAAAAAGTGTACAAGTCATGTCTAAAGTTAGTGTTTTGTGCAGTAAAAACAAAACATGAACTAATTCTTCTTAGTCTTGGAAAAACCTCAACATCAACTAACATATTCTTACTTGAAATTCAGATAAAAAAAAAACAAAAACAAAAGAAACCTTGTGAGCCGCTAGACTGTTTTCACTTAATCAGTATGTAACAAGCAAGGAAAAATAAATTCATATCATCAGCTATAATCATATTATCTAACAACATTATATTTCAAATAGAGGTTGCCATAAGACAGCAGTGCCTTGTTGTCCACTAGGAAATCTGTGCTCAATTTCTGACTCTCCAGTTCTGGGAATATGAAACAGGATAGTTTTCCCTGTATGTATCAGATTTCTATCTAGGAGCTACAGTTAACTATAACAGAGTTACATCCAGTCAAGTTCAGCAGTGCTCTGGGGTTTACTGGTGACATGCTGCTCCAGGTTTACAGACAAGGAAGAGGAAGGTAGGTTTCTCCCGAGCTCTGTGGATTAGTCCCCCAGGCAAAGCAGAAAATTCTTTACTGCCAAAAGTTAAAATGAACTTGGGAAGACCGATGTGCAAAGCCTCAAACTGCCTCCTGCTTAGGCCTCCTATTCTGTTTCCCATCAGTGACCTGCTGCAAGAAGCAAGCTACAGGGAAAGCTGAAAAACAAAGGACGATTATGGGAAAGCATCTGGATGGAAGGAAATGGATCTCTTTCCAGCATAGACAACACTGCACAAGCAGCTTTGGCATGGTCCAAGTCTTTTACTGTGAACCTGTGGAAACACCTCCGGCCACCCTGTCACCCACACCATCCAGCCCAAATCAGTGCTTCAGCACAATCCCAAGCAATGAGAAATAAAGAATGAGACATGGGTAGTAGTATGTTCACAGTGCTCCCATCTCCAAGAGAGGCATATGTTTCCTAAGTGCCATCAGTCACTTAAAGCACAGAGCTGACACAGCCTCGCAAAAACATCTGCTCTGTGAAAACACAGGTTTGCCAGAAAACTTAATATCACAGATGCTTAAACTTCTCTCCTTCTGCCCTTGCCTTCAAAACCCGGAGGTTTCATACCATCATTTTGCATTGGCTGCCACCTTGTGGAGGGTGCTGTCAAATCTAGCACAAGAGCTGTCCCTTGCACCTCACCCCTGCAGCAACTTGCAAACAGCCCCTGGAGTAGGTGTACCACTTCTACAAATAACATCTGCACCTCTCCTCATATGCCCAAAGGGCAACACATTCCAAGTTGCATTATTCTAGAAAATACGGGACTAAGGACCGAACTGGGAAGTCTGAATGGAAGTCATACCAAGTTCTAAGTTGTTCTAAGCTCTGCAAAAAGCAACCAACAAAGACCATGTAAATTAGATACTTTGGATTAAGGGTCCTGAATTTCTCTGAATCCTTTTACAATTCTCTTCAAAGATAAAGACTGTGATCCTCCTTGTCACAAAAGAGGTAGCGTTTGCAAAAATTTAAGACACAAATTCAGTGAAAGTAATTTCCTACAGATGACTATATACAGAAGAAGAAAGAGAGTATCTCTCTCATGCACCAATGAAAAGAAAAAGGAAGACCTAACACGTGTGTTTTAAACCATACTCAGAATTCTTCCTCTCACAGCTACTGGTGTAAAATAATGAAGTTATAGCAGCTGCTGTATGCAACATTTGGTAGAGACCCCTGTTTGCCTGAGCACTGTTTCTGAACAAGCAGGAAGAAGAGCAAAGATCAAACACAAATTGGCTACCAGAAAGCTCCAGTGCAACTCATGTATCTCCCTCTCAGGAGTGGTAGTAAATGGGAGCAGTGTCACATGGTAGCAAACAGGAATGACTGGATGATGGGGATGCACGATGACCCCCAGCACTGGGCAGACAGAAGGGCGCTCACCTTGGTCTGCAGCTGAGGGGCTTTCCACTGGCAGCTCATGGTCACAGCTCCCTCCCTTTGCAGCATGCACTGCAAGGCGACACCCACTGCCCCACTGGTTCCCACCAGGAGCACCATCTTTCCACCTGCGTGATACAAGGCAAATTGTTCAGCCACCCTCGGCTGCAAAGGTCCTAGTACCAGGCTCCACCATGCCACAGAGATGGAGCATCAATGTGACCTCCCCTCCTTTACTAGGTTGCCCCACACACACACTAAATCCATCCAGAAGAGCCAGGAAAGAGGCTCATGACAGGACAGTGCCATGTGACTGCACAACCACAGCAGCTGTGGCATTAGGGGCAACTCTTCTGGAGCCCATGCAGTAACATAAAACACAGGTTTTAAATTGTTTCTTGGCAGCCCTCTATATCTAATAAGCAAATACTGCTCTTCTGGTTTTCTGGTATTTTATTTGCACAAACCCTTTTATTATTTTTTTTTACTAAGTACATTTCACCTCCTGCTTACAGTTGTTTCAGAAATCCTCTCTTCCACAATTATGAATCACTACAAGAGAGACACTGCCTCAAGCTAACAGTGTTTCCACACACTGTAAAGCCACTTTTAAGTCTGCCATTTCAATGTTAGCATTTACATAATGCAACCAAAACCAAAAGATCTGCTCAGCAGTTGTTTACAAGCAGACCTCAATTTCTCCAACTGTTCACACTACTCAAAATGTTAAGTGAAATCTCTGAGTGATGCTTGTATTTCTGTGTTTGTAAACTTAGACGTCGCCAGTGTCTTCAAGGAGATTACAGCTGCTGATGTCAGGTAATCTGTCCCTAATATCCAAAATCTGTAGGACTGAGACCCATTTCTGCAAATATTACATTAACACCTCACCAAGTTTCCTCACAAGCAGGAGATAAATGCATGTTGGGTAGGAAAACACCATAAACCAGAAAATACAACAAGGTGAGATTATATTTGTCTCTTAATTAGGCCTAAACCTGAGAAAATCTGTTAGGCTGAAATTAATGTAATAATTATGATAGAAGGTCTCACCTAAATTTTCAAGAAGCTCCATCACAGCACATGCTGTAGGAGGAACTAAACAGTTGTAAGCATCGCCATGTACCAAACGTCCAAGATTTACACTGGATAATCTGCAGTAGAAAACATGTCATTTTTTTTTTTTTTTTTTTAAGAATTTGTGTAATATAAATTCTCAGAAACCCTTGTAACATGGCTAACAGCTAATCCCACTTAGACAAACACTAAACCTCAAGAGAGACCAGGAAAGGGATCTGTGAGTTACAAATAACACAAGCCCACAATACACAGGCTATTGGGCTAGCCACATCACATTGGGACAAGACACCTCAGTGGCTGCAAGTGAACCAATGCAGTGCTGCTAAAGCCATCCTTCTGGGCTCAGGCTGGCTTGCTGGAGAGAACTCAGGTGTTTCTGCAGTTCATTCCATTCTCTCTCATACACAGAATAAGAATGCTTTGAGTTTTCCATTCTCTGTCAATCTCCAGTACCCCAGATAATGAAAAGGTAACCCATTTGCAAAATATTCATTTTTCTTTTCCAGCATGAAAAAAATAAAGGAGAATAAAATACAATACAATAGGTAACAATCTGCAGTTGAGAACAAGAAGGCTGCCAGAGCAGCAAAATGGTAAACCAGACATCTAAATTATGCCAGTGTTCTCTCCAGAGAGCAGTGCAACTCTAGACTGATTGGAAAGTTGTGCTAATGGGTCCAAACTATTATAGCCTACCCTCCCACTGCGAGAGTGCACTATAAGGTAGTTAAAACCTTCTCTGCAACTTTTGCATCAATACTTGTGAAAATTTTGGGGTTTGTGCTCAGTACTTGAGATTATCATTACTGAAGTACTGGAATACCTTAAGTGCTGTAAGTAAACCAGAACATAGTTTTCCCTTTCTTTGAAAAGTCCTGAATACATGGCATACAAAGATTAAAAAGATAATGGTCAATATTACTTCAGCAAAAGACATCACATTGATTCAGCAGCACCTTTCCTCGCTGCTCAAAAGCCCAGCTAGACATACCGTCTGAGGAATCCATTAATGAAAAGCATGGGGGAAAATTGATTTTACAGAGCCATCAGCCTTTTGTCTGCTAATCTTATTTCTCAGTACTTTACTTACCCATCCACATCCTTCTCTGGTTTCACAGCGTTTAATACCTTACTGCTATATAAGCTTTCTGGGAGGTCAAGGGCAAGGCCCTGCACATTAGGATCCTCATTCAGTTGCAAGATTTCATTGACAATCTAGGAAGTTAATAAAAAGCATTAAAGATCAGAACACATGTAAAAGAAAAATCTAATTAGAAGGGAATAAAGCCTATATGTAAAAACTAACTTTTCTACCCTCATGTATTACTGCAACTTCTAAATGAAAAAGCAATAACCCACTTTCTTTGTTTTATATTTCCACAGCTTATCAAATTAAGCCACCCTAACTCTATTCTAAACATTTTGCAAATCCAATACATATTACATGACATTATGCCTCCAAAAACATTTAGTCTTTCACTGTTTCAAACTTCAGCAAAAGCTTGACACCGTAATGGCTTCAGAAGAGATCTTTAGAAGAAGCTTTGGTTCAAAACAGGACTAGATCGCATCCCAACACAGAACATGGACAAAAAGATATAACACTGGAAAAAATAATTATACAAGAGAAGCTTTATTTTATTTTACTACACACTTGACGGCTTCATTGTTAAAGTACAACACTGACCCATACTGATAAATGCTATTCTGCTGTGACCATGAAGAATACAGTGGAATACAACATGCTGAAGTTTTTTTTTCTGTGAGAAATGCCATGTAAGCATGTCATTTTATTATATAAATCAGTGTACAATCACCACAAAGCTGTATAATTTTAAAGGACTAATATCCAACAGAAAATTACGAGAAGATTTTCTTTCCCTCACCTAATAGTATGCCTTCCTAAAATACTTTTCATCTAAACTATTCAACATAATTGTGAACTCGATTGCCCAAACACTTGATATACAATCAACATTAAACTGGGGGAACTTGGTAGGCGTTAGGCTGTCTGCAGCTCTGAACCAGGAGGATGTGCTATTTGCATGCTAACAAAGATTTTATAAGCATGTCAGTGGTACAGAAACGCCTCTTCAATTTGCTGACTTCTGAGACAGAAACAGGCATATGCAACTTTGCATTAGTACCTCTATTGTGCACAGGCAGTCATGATAGAACCAAAAGTGCACAGTATTAAATTCCCTCCCAGTTCCGCAAACCAGGGGAGGCAAGCTAGCATGTGGATTTGAACAGATGAAAAAAAAACCCAACGTTGTCATTGTGAGTAAGCAGAAGAGTAAGGAAACTGTTACGAAATGTCATTAAAGTAACTTTCTTCAAACAAGAAAAATAACCTGCTTTTCTCTTTACATACATAGCTCAACAATTTCCCAAGAAATTTGCTACTTGAACTATGGCAGTCCCAACCCTAATTTGAGTTAACAGAGGTCAGTCAAAGTGATAATGAAAGTCAGCAATAAAAAAAAAAAGTTTATGATGAAAGCAAAAAAGAAAGAGTCCTTCAGGTACTGCATTTACCTCATCCTTGCTGCTGCCTTCAGGGAGACAGATATGAATAACATGTAGACCAACCTGCCAAAAGAAAATACTTATAATTACCACAGGCAAGTAGCTCATGATGAATAACAGGTGTATTGGCTAAGGCTTACCTCTTTGGCAAAGTTCTTGTTTATATCTTGAATTGAATTATCATTATGTGCCTTGGGGAACAAAATAGAAACTAAGTTATAAAAATGAAATTTACATTTAAGTAGCACAGGTGTATGAAAACAATATAGTGAGGATGTCTGTGTCTACTAGTATTCAAACAAACAAAAAGCTTAGCAATTCTAAGAAGCAGAAGGCCATCCAGTAAATTTATTTTGGTTTGATTGAAGTGTGTGTTGATATTAACCTGGCTTTTATAGACATGAATTGTCATTTCCTTAACGTACACAAAGGTGAAATAGGCAATACCACTACTAGCATTTCCTGCCCCATATCACCTAATAACACTGGTCTGCCTTACCACCAAAAATAAGGCACATCATTATTACCATATATTACAGAGAGTTTTGTCAATACAGAAGCAAGAGAAGTTATCAGCTCCTCCCAACTGCCTGCAGGCACCCACATTAGTTTCTCCTGGGCAGATTTCCCTGGGAGACTATCTCACCCAGGAATTCTTCTCCCTGAAGTCTCTACATCAATATGTACTGTATATTAATATAATATTTAATTGGAATAATTACAGTTTAATTTTACTCTTCAAGTTATTACTGAATCTTAAGAAGCCCTTCAAACATTTTCATATACTCTAACAATAAAACTGAGAATTCAATATCCAGAACTAGAAGCCTCTATTTTCAGTGAGGGTTCTACCCTCAACAATGTTCTACCTTCATAACAAAATGAATAAAACATTTCTCAGAACTATGATTATAGATAAAACCTGCCCTCCAACCCAGACAACAGGAATGAAATAAATCATTTTAAAAGGGTTTGTTACAATTTCATGAACACATTCTCTATAGCTTTTTCCATATGTCTCAGTGACAGTGACTTCCTATCAGAGTTGGGCCGCTCATTTTGTGGACAGCTGCCAGTGCTGCCTACAACTTCACCAGCATTATCCAAACTTACTTTGGTTCAAGCCCATAATTTACCAACCTGCTAACTGCAAATGGTTCAAGACTGCTGACAATGAAAAAAAGTGCATTTAAAAGGACAGGACCCATTTAGAGAGGCAGCTCCTGAGACAGGATGAGGGCTTGCCCTCCATCCCTCAGCTCTCTCCCTCAGAGCAGCACCACCTGCATCCCTGACACTGCACTACCAGTTTCCCACTCCCCAAATCTGGCAGCTGCGTGTGAAAGGGTAGCACAGAGGTTTCTGCATTGAGAACACATTAAGATCACGCTGCAGCAGCAGAAGAGACAGGACTACCGACAGCTCAGCAGCTGCTCCCCCAGTAAATGTGTAAATGTATCTCCACACTGACATGCAACCACCAGGACTGCTTCAGAGGTTTAACTGGGATGGAGTCACTGGTGGTACCACATTGTACCCTGTCATGTCCCCACTCCTGCAGCACTGGCTGGTGAACACACCTCATGCAGGCAAGAAAGTCCCTGCCCTCAACCAGTTCTCATCAGAACCTATGGAGCAGCACAGGTAAGGCTAGAGCTCGGGACACAGGCTGGCAGATTGCAGGGAGCGCAGGGGAGACAGCAGTGCTTCCCTGAGTTTTGCAGGGCAACATCTCCATTGCTAAGCAGGATCCTGCCACTATATATTAAGCTTCAACAAAATTGAGAAACAGCCACCAATCATTTCTTCTTGTTGCACAGCTCCAACTGAGGTTCAACAGTTAATGAATAATTATCAACTGTTCATCACAGGTATCAATTCAGGTTCATATGGCTCAACAGGAAAAGAACACATCTAAAACCATTTCAGAGCAAGCTCAGTCTGCAACTCTTCATTCCCTGTACTGCTGCAGGGCTGGTGTTATGTTGTGCTGACTTCTGTTACCCACGAACGACTGGCAAAGGGGATCATTTTGTTGCCCTCCCTCTGCTCCTCTGGAAGCAATGCAGCAAGTGGAGAGCAGCATCAATCTTAAGGCTCTGCCTACGTTACCTAGTAAAACAGTATACCATAAGAGCATTTGTAGACTAAAACAAGACTTTCTTGTACCAACAAATACACATTTAAAATGGCTGATCCCGCTTACAATCAGACTAGAGCTACAGTGACTGGCAGCTGGAGAACACAGTCTAGGTGAATCTCATACAGAAGGATCTTGGTCACATGCTCCTACAGCCACTTCATGATGCAGAACAAGCAGGATAAAGGGGACAAGAAAGACGTTCATTTAAAGCACAACCATGATCAAAACTGAAACACCTATGTAGATGCATCTCAACTGATACTAAAGCACACAGGAACCTCACCCTCCTCACTTCATCCTAACAATATCCTTTCCCTTGCACCAACATAAAACTTATGTGGCTGTGTGGAAAAGCAGGCTTGGGAACCAAATGTGACTGACAACTGCCCAGCCCAGGGTAGATCAGTGTCCCAATCCAGCTCATGTTGTAACTGGATGGAGACAAGATGAATGAGAAACAAGAGGTGACTGAGAAGGTAGATCACTGCTCCTCTAGCATTGCTTAAACTTACAATTCTTAGAAGGCTATCAGAAAACATTAAGTGCAATTACCCAGGGAAGGTAAGAAATGGGAGAGCTTGTTCAGCTGGCCTCAGTAGAAGACCTACTGAAATAAAGTTGGTGCTGCATTTCTTATATTAGTACTTAAAAAATATTTATAGTAGGGGTTAAGATTAAAATCTGTCATGTGAGAGATTCAGTGTGCATCAAATCAAAACCAATACCGTTGTTCTAGAAAACAGGACAAAAACATTTTTGCCTGCATGGTACTGGGTCCTACTCTGAATAACAAACATGTTTAGTTTCTTCGAAGCTTGAAGAAATCTGAAGAGGAATATCATTCATCTTTGCAAGGATAGCAATCCTCTCCCATGAGTCTGATTGCCTATTTCAAATATGGTAGTGCCAGTGGGATGGAAAGGAAAGCTCTTTGAAATGTTAGTTAGGTCTCAATTACTACAAGATTGCTTTACCTTAGACAGTGCTGCTTTTCCTAAAGGATACTGACATTTTACACGGAGCATTTATTTCACACAGGCCCTATTGAGCTGACTGGGACTTTTCAGTGTGTTTTTCCTTTCCTTAGGTCAGCAACCATAAACTAGAGCTGCCCAAAGGCAACAAGGTTTTCAGGAAGGAGCAGGGTCTTTCCTTAACCCCGTCAATGTTATTTCAGGGGTGGGAGATAAAGGAAGGCTCACATATGAAAGCACGTAAACCCTTTTTTTCAGGGATGCAATAAAAGCTTCAAGCTAAATAAAGGTCAAGAACAACTGCTTTGACTCAACATGGACAACCTGTGAGAAAAAACAATCAATACTCACAATGGGAAAGACACAGCAAAAGGAGGAAGGGATAAAATCACTCCCTTCCTTTACAAACATTTCCCACAGCCTGAAGTTAGCTGTGCTATTTCAGGTCTGCAGAACAGCAGTCTGCAGTCTGGTGGAACTGCTTCCTTCTATCCATCTCCTTGAAAAAAACAGTTACTTTTTGCATCACATGCTTCTGGAGTTTCAGATGAGCATACAGACATACTTTACCTCAATAATGGCAAGTGTCGGCTCAAGCCGAGGGTTTTCTCTCTTAAGAGAGGCCAAGGACTTCTTTGCCTTCTCAGTGATTTTGCTGCAACACAGTGACAACAAGCAAATCTTCAACAAAATAAACCTTTCTAACATCAGTCAGCAGAAACCTATTTGTCGTCAATACAGAACAAATGTTTAGGCACGTATGCTTTTAATCACCAAAATTACCGGGAGATGTAAATGCTGGAGGCTGGTGCTTAGCAGGTAGGTACAGAGAACATTAATAAACTAGAACACTTCAGTTTCATGTCTACTTATGTCATTGCTCTAACATGCCTGGAAATTAATAGCTAGCCTAAGCCATTTCATGAGAAGGCTTCTCCAGCCCCACTATGGGAAGTACAACAGGGAACCACCACCTCAAGCCCTCAGCTCAGGTGGGTCTTTTGATCCTATACCTGAGGTCCAGTCAATGACAGAAGGTGAGGCCTTTACACCTGGGACTGCTACAGCTTAAGAGGCATCACCAGCCCTGAAAGCAGCAAGCCTAAAAAGCAGCCACTCTCATAGATGCTATTCAAAACTGTAGGCAGAAGGGAGACAGAAGAGCTCTGTTTGCAACACTGCTTCTTGGAAAAACTGGTGGCAGCCACGCACTGGGAATGCTTTCTGGAAAAGTTTTCTGGAGAAGTGTTGGCCAGCTCTCCTCTGTTACCTTTTGCTCAGGCAGATGATACTAATTCAGCAGAAAAACGAGGATCCCCTGAAAGATGCTTGTCTCCACAACAAGCAAGACTAACAGAGGAAAATACAGACTGAGGGCAGGGGTTTTGCTACCACATAATCTCTCCCCCTCTCAGAGGCCAATGACCTATTCAGGTCAACGCCGTGTCAGACACCGAGCCAGCTGAAGCGGCGGTTGGGGGGGCGGGAGACACAAATACGACACATTTTCCCGGCGCAAGTCCCTGCGCAGCCTCACCTGACCCACCACACACCTAACCGCAACACAAAAGCTACGGGAAAAAAAAAAAAACAAACAACAAAAACAAACAAAAAAACCCCAAAAACCCAAACAAATAAAACCTGGTGGCTGCGGCGAGTGTGGAAAATTTTACCACGGCATCACCTCCCCATCACGCACCCCCAAAAAACGCTACGCCCTGGCGAAACATTCTCCCAGCCCTAACCCTCTTTAACCTCCATCCCCCCCGGATTGCATCAGCCGGTGCTACCGCCCCACGTGCGCCTCTTACCGCGCTGCCGCCGCCGCCGCATCGCCACCGCCTCCTCCCCGCAGCTGCTTCCCGCACAGCGCACGGCTCGGCCCCGGAGCTGCGGGGAAGACCGGGGCTACGCACCAACGCAACACTGCGCTCCGCATCCCTCCCGCGGGCTAAGGCAGCAGAGCCGTGGCCAGGAGCAGTGCAAGGGGGAGGGCGGCGCTAGGACGAGAACCGCCTTTCCCATTACCCCCCTTCTCGGACCTCATCCCCCTTTCGCTTCCGCCCTCCAGCTCGCATCGGCCCAAAGAACGGGGCCCAAAGAACGGAGCCCAAAGCTTTTGTGTACTCAATGTTTATTAAAAATAGTATGAAATGGTCCCTGGGAGAAGTTACACGCTAGTCAAAGTCCTTTTTTTCTGTTTAATTTTTTATCTCCCTCCTACCTCCACTGATTACATGAGATGCAAGTTAACCAACACTCCCCTAGCCATTTAAACAAATCTAGACGTGTGCGGGTAAAGCACAGATTTAACTTCTATTTGTATTTACAATACTTTACAAGCTATATTAAATAAATACAGTCTTTGCTACACCTCGGCGTCTTAAGTATGTACAACATTATTTCCCAGTCAGATTTTGCTAGATAAATGTGGGGTGTATTACAGTGGATGTGCCGACTCTAACAAGTATACCTGTGGTACAAGCTAGTGAGTACCATGGCCAACAAGCAAAATTACATTTCCTAGCCAATGCAAGATACATGTGGTAAATAATTTAACCCACTCTAACAAATTCAAGTCCTTAAATCTTAGTCTACAAGTAATTAGCTGTACACTGATAACTTCAGCTTTTCCTCATGGTAACCAATGTAGTAAATAGTTGGCCATTCTGGAAGTACAGTGCTCTGTGGCTGAGGGGAGTGCTATATGATTAGTAAAAATAGTATCTCAGTGGAACTCCTTTATTTGTAGATAGGTTAACTCGGTACTGGCTTTATCCTCATAATCTGAAGAATTTAAGCACCAAAAGAGAACAAGAATCACATAAGATGATCAATGTAGATATGCCTAGGCTTTCCTTCAGGTACAAGTTTTTCAAGTAACAGAATCCAAAGCTGTGTAACAAAGATGACAAAGGGGAGTAAATGTGCATTGTATTGGAGAGCCTGTTCTTGTTCGGACTGGCAGCATTGAATCTACAGATTACTTGCAAAAGAATGGAATGTATTATCATTTTTTAAGCTACTTTTATTGTACAGAAGATTGAATTAGAGTTAGCCATGGTTGCTTTAGAAAATACATATTCGACCTCTCTCCACCAGGAAGGGTTACTTCTATTACAGGAGATACATTCCCTGGGGAAGGCAGTTTGTTACTCAACCAGCTGTATTGCTGAGCCACCCTACTGGCCAAATATGCCCCATGATTAATATTTCACCCAAGCATCTGGCCAAGTCTCATCCTCTCTCGGGGTTACTGACTTCGGCACTCGAACAAATGCCCTGCAGGGCACTGTGTATAAAATATAGCTACTTTGCAAACTCACACACAGCAGCTTTCAACTGCTGGGCTCTGAGCTACAAGATACTCAAATTTTGCCTGCATGTCGCAAGCGCCATCCTCACTGGAGGTACCAAACCTCATCTAGCCATTTTGACAAGCAGCAGATCTTCCCTTCTACTGCCCAAAACATCCTCCGGGTAAGGACTGCATCACACCCACAGGTCCACATAGAAAGCTGCCACTGCCCATCCTCTGCCTACTCTGCAGTTACAGAAGGTCAGAAGAGGCTTCACATCCAGAGCTATCAGTCTGGCACCCCTTGCACGCACTAGGACTAGACTTTGTTTAAAACATAACAAGGCTGTTCTAAAGTAACATAGTACATGCATTGGTCCCCCACACTTGAAATCTGTCTGATGAAAAGTAATGTGCATAAAGTGTGCAACTGCACATATAGCATGTTGGTGTGATTATCAGAACCCTGCTCATAAATCTGCACAGTCACAGGAGTAGCTGCCCAGCTAAATTCTCCTATGTGGAACCAGAATAATCACATGGGTATTTTGGATGCAAAACACTGGTCACCAACTTGAAAGTCCAAATGCTAAGGTTTCCACACACTAAAATGGTTTGGAAATCAAAAGGCATCACACCTAACAAAGGAAGGGATACAAAGGGTAAATAGGAGATGAGAAATCCACCTGCACTAAGGAGCAGAACACCAAACAGTGCACACTTCTTCACTTCCAGGATTCTAAACCATTTAAAAAAAAAAAAAATACATTTCACATCTATTTACAATATTATTGTGATACAATGCCTGATTGTGTAATATTATGGAAACACATGATGCCAGTACTGATTGTCCTAGTACATGCTCTGTTGTGATAAGGCAGTACAGATAGAAATTACTCAGAACATCAAGCAAAGCTACTTGAACTGAGGCACTGAAACTTTTCCCTTAAAGACTGGACAATATTCTGCTGATTAGGAGAAGGTACTCTCCACAGGTAGTCGTTCAGTTTGTCCGAATCACTGTATGCAGTCAGATATGGAGTAAGTGTGTGTTTGCCACCGGAGGACTTAGCAGTGCAAGAGACAGTTCTGCTGCAGAGCACTTCAGAAGGAGCAGCGTCTGCATTACGCAGTTTGGGATCTGATCTCCTTGCTTGGTTCTGAGAAGTCTCCAAGTCAGATCCTTCATCATCAGACTTTATTTCAACATAGTCATCATCATCCCCTTCTCCTTCTTCAGTATCTTTGAAATTCGAAAAATAGTTCTGAGTGGCCAACTGTGCTGTCAGAGGGGAGGCCCTGTTAACTCTCAGTACCTTTTGAGAATCCTGCAGAATCATGTCTGAATAGTTTTCAGGGACCTTCTTTCTCATATCAGGCCCTGTGCATCCTGAAGCAATACCTGGTGCTTGATGGCTGTTGATTCGTAAATTTCTATTCAAATGGAGCTTTTTCTTGTCCATTTCATTAGGATATACAATTGATTCTCCAGACCGATTGACCATAACTGACGAAGATGACTGTGACCTGCTGTATGCCTGTGGTTTTACATTGCTTACTCTTCTCCCAAGGGAGTTATAGATGTAATCTTGATGTAGGTTTTCCTTGTTTGGTTGGCTTATAATAGCACTCCACCTCTGTGCTGGGACATGCAAACGGTTAGAAATCTGAAGGGAAGGCACAGAGACAGCTGATGGCAATTGCCTTGGATGGCTTTTTGTACCAGCTTCTGTATAAGAGCTCTTGGACTTTGGGTCTTGCGATTCAGGCAACGGAGAAAAGTCAGCGAGCTCACCGTTACTGTATGTAGAATGCAAAAGCCAATCTTCTGCTCTTGAGCATTCACTGGCAGCCTGGGAATGGGGAGGAGATGCAGCAATGGGTGTAGAAAACCTCCCGGCTGATGGCTCCTGGGAAGTTGCCCAGGTTTCTT
>JASSUY010011685.1:0-35811 GCA_032466535.1 Forpus xanthops | reverse complement strand
TTTCTCTGAAGACAATTTGGTCATAAAGCTGGGAATATTCAGCTATTCTGGCACCTAGAAATGAGAGAGAATTAACTTAGCAGAGGCAAGCAATCCATTTGAATGAAAATTTTGAAATCTCAAAATGTTTTGTATTGGTCAAAAGTATTCAGCCTCAACAAAGTAACATGAAACAATGGAGGTCGGAAGAGTAGTGCATTGCATTACATTTCAGTACACTGTATTGAGAAAAAGAAGCAGAAAATATCTTGCAACAGTGAACAGTCAAGCAGGACACAATGTACCACATGGTTCCAGTAATATACTGCTTGTTTCATGTTAAAATTGAAATGGACATTCTGAAAATGTCCTGAAAAGTAAGATATTTGGGGACTTTTATAAATATCACAGAAGGCAAGAATGACACTAGCGCACAGCCTGCTGGCTCCATGTCTCCAATCTGTTCGATTGGCCACGGACAAAAAGAATTCCAAAGCTGTTGCATATCCATGACTGCACATTCATTAGACAGAGCAAGATCACTGGCTCTTTCTTGTCTGACCTCATTTCTTATGCTTGCAGGCATTAAGTGGATGGTACCTTAGCAAATTGTATGACTTGTTAGAAGATTAGTCTACCTGAAAATACACCTTTTTAGTCAAACTCTGAAGATCACTTCCTATTAAAGGAAATAATTGCTTTTTTGTTAAGAGGCTAATAATGCTTCAGGCATAATTTCTATTTCCAGCCTCAGCTGAATTGACCTTTTCTGACACTATCCCACTATTTCTTCCCAATTTTATCAAGTAACAACAATAATTGAGATATAAAGGGCTATTCATATTAAAAATAGTCACAGAAAACTCATTTCAATGGTAACACAGAAGATACAATACTGATACTCAACTAATAAGGTGCTAAAAATTCATAATCTTCCAGATCAGTACACAAATTTCACTGGAAGCTACTAAAGAAATATATCTGTATAGAAAGAATTTAAACATACCAATAGCAGGACCCCCTTGTTTCTTCTCCTCCAGAATAGCAGCAAGATCTTTGTGTTTCAGTTTCTGTTGTCTGCTAGCTGGCTGTTCCTGCTCTGGACTTTTAGCCTTCAAAAGCTGGTTAGCCTTCTTAATTTTTTGACTGTACTGCCTTGCCATCATAAAAACTCTGTTCTTTGTTTTATCCACAACAGCTAAATCATTTTCCATACCCTCTGCATGCGCACTGGACGGAACACTATTGGCAGATTCATATGGACTGTCTACAAAAGGCACCTCACTGGAGAAGGAAGATCTGTTCAGACTCATGAAGGAGTTTTCCTTGAATGGTGTAGTGTCTTCAAGCCTAAGATTAGCCTCACTTATGGTGGCAGCCCTGGGCTTCACAGTTTTAGGGAAAATAGGAGTTTCTGGCAGAGAGAGAGTAGACAGTGAATATTCTACATCTTTACTCAGTTCAGGTGTACTACCAGCATGCAGCCTTTCCTGCGTATCATCATTACAAACAGGAAAAGCTGCAAGGAGACGATCTCTTGTCTTTTCTTCATTCTTCTTGATGTAGTTCTCCAGGTCATTCCAAATCTCATCTACTTCCTCTGAGAGTTTATCTGCTGCAGACTTATGGGACAGTGAATCCGAGTTGGATGAGCTGTCTACTAAGCTCAAATAGTCATTGTCAATAGGAACACGATGGTAAGGACTTTCATCTTCACTGAACTGGAGACTTTCTTCAGAAACAAACTGCCGCAAACTGTTACAATAAGTGAAGTCTTTCTCCAGGCCCAGTAAACTCCTCCTTTTAGAGCATTTTAATGACTCACATTTAAAATTTGATAGTGGTGTTTCTGGAAGGATTATGGTGTCATAGATGTTGTCTTCAACAATCCTAAGCTCATCCAAACTTGAAGTAGGTGCTTCTTTACTGAGTAGTACCTCATCCCTACTAGCACAAGTGGAGGTCCTGTTTTGATTTGCTGTCCTCTTTTTGGAGGGTGAGTCCAAGCTGCTTTTGTTTTCTGCCTCATAGAGAGAGTCTCTTGCAGATCTCTGGGGACCACGGTCTGTCTCCTCCCTTCTTGTCAGACCCATCAGCTTTAAGTCTTCATAGCTTATATTATCATAAACATGTTCAATATCATCAATGGTCAGCTCCTCTGAAGATTCAGGATATGCATTCATACCGCTCACCTCTGCTCTCTTCACTTCTCTCCGAGAGCAACGCTCCCCTATTTTATACCTCACATTGGCAGGACACGTGTTACTTTCGCCAGCACTACTGGCCCGCCTAACAATTTTGTGACGAATAGGGCTGGAATTTTCATTTTCATGCACTACTCCCAAGTGCCAGCTGCATGGGCGCCCAGAAGAACCTCTTCTTTCTCCACCAACAGCTGAACTAGTGCTGGATGCAGACATTGATGGTACAAACATCTGATAATCATCTTCATCATCTTCATTCTCATCAGGTGGGCGCCGGCTGGGAAACAATGCCTGCCTGATCTGATGGTCAGTCCAGATGTTTCTAACAGAAGTACTTCCCCCCAGGATATTCATTATTAGTGAGCTGCTCTGGGGTGTGCTAAACTGTCTAGGCAACTGTGGCTGCCTAGCTGAGCGGGAAAATGGAAGATCGGTGTTCAACTGGATTGACTCTTCATCTGAAGGGTCTTTGGAGCTCTGTAAGAGATGTGAAATATGCAGGTAACATTAGCGTATTTCCTGCAATAGGATACAATGATTGCCTCCATTTACAGAACTGCCATAGCACCAGTGTGTTCCATAGCACAGAGTCAGGTGGAGCTGGGCAGGATGAGCAGGCTACTCACTAGAAAGCCAAGATGGCAATGCCAGACTATTTTGCCTCCTAACTCTTCCCATGGCTCACAGTTCACTCTTGGCCTTTAGTAACATCTTACTTGAAATACAAGACACATGAGCAATTAAAGGCAAATTTATTTGGCAGGAGTTAGATTAAACTTTTCATGCTAACTTTGCAGTTTCACAGTTGGATTAAGTTAATCTGATGCTGGGCTTGTGCCAGAAGTTTTGTTCTCCTCACTTTCCCTTTGCTTATAACCCTAGCAGAAAGGTATGTTATGCTGTCTAGCACATATCACTGAAAATTTCATTTTCTTTTTGGAGTAAGTTTTTATCCAGTTCCATGAACAGCTCCTATCTAGAGGAAGGCCACATGACTGCTAATGCTAACACAAAAGGTGCTGTAGATGTTCCTGGCCAGCGGTTGGGAAGGAAAGGGAAAGATAATTAGTTTGGCTTAAGTTAACACTGGTTGGTTTGATTAGTCTTTTGGGTTTGTTTTTCTTTTTATTTTTTTATTTCCTGCCCCTGAAAGAATAGTCTTTCATCATGCAGATGAATATTTCAATGCTATTCATATTAACATGACATAAACAGAAGATTACTTATCTGTCTAGGTAGGAAAAACACAGATTTCTTTGACATATCTATGATGCATAGCAAAATAGAAGTTAAAAAATAATATACATACCTGTGTTTCACACTTATTAACACTTCTTCGTTTTTCAACATTTTCAGCAGCTTGACTATTAAGTCTTTTTCTTCCCCCTTTTGATTTCTGCAGTGAGGTTTGCTGCACTCTCTGCGATTTAAAAGAAAAAAAGGAAGGGAGTGGTAATAAAATCTACAGTTCTTTGTACAGTCTTGTTCAGAAGAATCATTAGCAGCTAGAACAGGCCAGGTATCCACACTGGGAGGAAAAAATGCTCATGAGTAGTCAGAGCACTGCCACAAGAATGATTCAGAGCCTTGAAAACTTTACAATAACCAATTAAATTATATCAATCCATACAACTTCTCAAAAGTAGTTGAAAACATAATCTGTGTATAAAACCATAGATGATTCTATGATTATATGTAGAAGAACACATAGAAATTGGGCAAAGGAAGGGGCTTAATCTCACACCCAAATTTGTAACAGAAGAAGACGATCACACAAAAATTCAAATTTCAAAGGTTTGGTTTTGGTATATAAAGGTGAGAGGATAGTCTTATCACTTGCAGTCTTGAAAACCAGAAAGAGGTCTAAACTAAAAAAATATGCTGTCATCTAATTTCCCAGAAACATTCCCCAAACAAGACCAGAATGTTACATATTGGGCAATGTCCAAATTAATGCACAGTGAAGGGCAGGTATGGTGGGAGCAGGGAAAATCTGAGAAAGTACTGTTGCCACACATAGGATTAAACACTAAGCTACTATTATACATATTTATAGTGGCATTATTTTGCCCTTACTCATTCTTTTGTAATTATTCATGTCAGGAAGAGAGAGAATTAACAAGACACTGCACTACACTGATACAAGATACTATTTTATCAAAGATTTACAAAAATAGCGTAATTTCAAACCAGAAATCACAGTAAGCTTCAAGAATTTCAATAATAGGTTTTAGATAATTCAGAAAATAAATGGACACACAAGGACCTCAGCATCTACTGAAGAAAAAATTAAAATCTAAATTCTTTAACACAAACACATTTCAAAGCTGAGGTTTTATTCTTTCAGAGGCACTACATCATGCAGAGTGGGGAAAATTGCCACCCGTGCAGTAGAAATAGGTAAAGATTACCATTTTCAGAAATCCTACTCACAAGTCCTGTGAAAGTTCCCATGTTCCTAGCTACTGCCAGTAGATCACAGGTTAAGAAATATATCACCCATGGCAGTGCCTGAATCTCAGCTGAATCTTCAAGTCCTTCGTTTAGAGATCCAAAGGCACTGTCTCTACATGTGGCCTGAAAAAGTTTCTTTCATGACATCAACTGGACAAGCAAGGAAAAGTCAGCTGTGTGCAATAGGTAAAAGCAATAGCTTTCTGTCAGAATTAGACTTGAGGACTGCAAAGGTCTAGTCTCTTTCAAGCAGTAGAGATCTTCCTCTGTAAACAGGCAAATTTTCTGATTCTATGGTAAAATGCAAGAGAGTGCTGAAGTCTGAATAAAAATATTTCTAAGACAAGAAAGTTGTGAACACTTGCAACATGTTCCTGTCTCCTTGCAGTTTTACAGATCATTTTAATCCCCCATCCATCCTCCCCAGTAAAAAAGGAGTTTTTCCCTTTTTTTTCCCACCTGTTCAGCTTCTTCTTCATCATCAGCATCAATCTGTTCTGTAGCAGAAGTCTGAAGATTTTCATCCTGATCACTGCTGTAGGCTGGCTCAATGGACTCTTGAAATTCGCTCTCCAGCCCACTGGGCTCCAGTGGAGCCTTCTTCCTAGAATTCAGCAGGGCTTCATTTGATCCTAGTTTGGTGACTTGAGATAAAAGGGCTCCTTCAATACTGATACACTTCAAAAAAAACCCACAAAATTTTGATTAGAAGTTTCTAGAATTATATCTTTTAGTAAGGCACTGTTTTACAGCAGACTTATAGGCAATATTTAAGCTACTGCATGTAAATAAGCTTGACAAAGAAATAAGTAAAATAATCAATATTTTTTTCCTTAGACCATTTAGAACTGAAAAAATATATGTAAAACTCTCTACCCCAATTATAGTCTTCAGTGTTACGGCATTTCAGTGAAGTCACATGTAATGTACTCTGTTTGTAAATGTTCTACACACCCCCACTTTAGATTCCATCCCAACTAAAACCCTTGAACCTATAATTCAACATGAGATTTCCAAACTGCACTGGGAACGTCACTGCAAATTCTTACAGAAAATGTGAAAATTAGAAATGCTCATTTCCATATGCATAAGCTGTATCTGCTCTTTTTGGTCATATAATATATGAATTATGTATATGATATATATCAGAATAAGCTCGAACTTTCCAGTCTTATTTAATAAATGCAAAGACAATATGCTACAAAGAATAAACACCATCTTTATTTTAATAAGCATTTCTGTTATTATAGTGGTATTTTTAAATACTCTATCGCATTCATAATTGATTTTTCTGTATTATAAAGTATAGCAATATATGGATCAGTCATATATTCTTCATTAGCTGTTCCTGAAATAGCTGCATTTCTGTTGCTTTTGTTCCAGTAATCTTACTGGAGATGTTAAATAATATTTATGGTTTTGTTTCCTTTCTTAAAATCAACACACCAAGAAAGACTCTAAGAACTGTGCTCTTAGTCATGTAAAAAGTGCTAAAACAAGATATGTAAGAAACAGCTTACCTTCTGCATATCTGGACTTATATCTGAAAACAGAAATATATGCTTCATTAGAAGTAAATAATCAAACTAGTGTCAGTCTATGCCTACTTTAATGCTACACTAGTATCCCAATTATGAATTCCCAAAAGGGGATCAAATGCAGCAGCAGGTAAGCAGACGGACTAGAGGGACTACAACAAATCAGACAGCACAAGTTTTATCACAGTTCCATTTGAAGTCCTGTATTTGCACCACAGATATAACACAAGCAATACTCACAATGGCCAAGGCTCTGTGTGTTCAGTTGCTAGTTAATAGATGTTTACAGGACCAGAACCCAAAGAGGGACAAGCAGACATTAGATTTAAACACTAAAGTTTTGCTTTCTTTATGTGCTTCCTCCTCCACCCACCCTTCTCAAAGTATTTAGGGAAAATTATAGAAGAAAAGGATCCATCTTTAATTGTTCTACAAAGTACAGAAGGACTGGTTCAATAAACAGTGGATGAAGTAGCTTACCATTTGACTTCAAAACTTTATGGACTCTAGATGAAGGTTCTGAAAACAACAACAACATATCTAAGTTCTCCACTATCCTGAAGACAGCTGTGGGCATCCTGGCCTACTTTTTATAACACTGATACCAAAATTTAAGCTTTTGAGCCCATGCAGGGAAACCAAATCTTCAGTTCTTAATCCCCCCATTTCCTCACAAAAAAAAAGTATATGTTTAAGTGACAAACTGACAGCTGTTACCAAAGAACATGCATGTTACTTAATGTAACAGCAGCTACCGTTCATGCAAGCAGCCACATGTCAATTTCTATCCTGTATTAAGATTCTTGCCTTCGAAAAACTTGGTCATCCCTGTTATTGCTCAAAATTGCTGGGGATTTCCTATTAGAAATATGTATGAGATTCCAACAGCTTAGCAGGGCTTTAAAATGTATGAGACACAAACAGCTTAGCAGGGCTTTAAAATATAAGTAGCTGAACATTATATAGGAGGCCATTAGATCAGCATTTTGTATTATTCCTTTCACAGGCAAAGCAGAGCCAATGAAATCCTTCACCTCAGAAACAAAGGAAGGCATCTGGAAAGTAATTAAAACTTGGTTGTTTTTTTAGACACAAATGCTGCTGTATGATAAATCACTACATCAATACTCTCATGAACCTAGTTTAAGTCACTCCCAATACACAACGTTACATACGCCAAAACGAAAAGGCTAAAGAGGAACACAGTTCAATATGAAGTCACCCAACTAAACAGACACTAGAAGTGACTTCAAGAGGAAATGAATAGTAATTATGGGTGTATGTTTGAGCTAAGAGGAAAAAAAACCCAACCCAAAATCAGTATAGCTACCTTTCAAACCTCTATTACCCATAAGGCAGACATTACGCCAAGTAAAGATAGTAACCATGTTCTGAAATAACAAGTCTATCATAATCAGGATGGAACCACCTCTGAGACTTAATTATTTTGGGCCAGGGGAGGGGAAATGACAGATTTAAATCATGTGGCCGTTTTTCCTGCATATGCATTCTTTCATCCATTAGAAAGTGCTAATTGTTCTTTAAGCATGCATTAGGAATATATATCCACAAAATTAGATGCAAACAGCGAATAAAAAGAATACAATAAATCACACAAACAACAGATGGCTAGTAAGACGGTCCATCTGTATCTGAGAGTTACCATGCCATGTTAAATCTGCATGGAGTGCAGGTTGCAGACCTATTCCACATGCCCAGCCTCAAACCACTGTAAACAACCCTGCTTGGTTTTCCTTTTGTCATCTAGGTGGTATAGGAGTTTATTCACCTGATTTCCTTCTCACTCTTTGAGGAGCAGTGCCTTCTTTCGGCTGGTACAATGATTTTGTTTCCCCCTCAGGGCTATAGTGGAACCCTGGGTGATCTGTGGAACAAGCAGATGCACAAGGAACAAATAAGAGTGACATGCGTGCCACTTTCCCATGCCTCAGCAGCTCCCTCTTCAAAGGCAGTGCCATCCTCCCTTTATGGCTGATACAGTGGCAACTTCATTAGAGACTGAAGCAACACAAGCAGATACACTGTTGCCGTGGGGTAGCTGTTAACTGGCCAGCCATAACAGCACTTTGCCCACTTAGTTGGGCCTTACTCCAGATGGCTAACCCAGAAACATTTATCTACCACAATGGGGGGTGCTTGCCAGTTTCTCAGCCAGAGCCTTTCTGACCAAATGTCTACAACAGCAATCACATACATAAATAACAAGCCTGCTTTACTCCAAGACTTCCTCAGAATATATACTATAGGACTACTGTTCTCATTTCCTACACTGCTAGGGATCACTGGCAGTGTGAAGAGCTAACATAGCTTGCACTAGCAAAGGCAGCAAGCAGAAGATGCAACAGCAGGGACCATGCAGATGGGATGGAACTCAAAGTACAAACAGCAGTGTCACATGTGCTTTCTGATGCTGGCTTCTGGGACACACAGGTAAACTGTTCAGACATAATCATAAGCCTCACTATTCTCCAGAAGTAGGTTTGCCAGCATGAAGAAGTCATAACACTGCTACATAATAATAAGCTGCTTTTGCTTGCTGCTAGTTTTTCAATGGGTACTAGTAGGAGTTTATGCTACAGTGTAGATCATATGTTTAGTCAGCATGGAGTAAGGAAAAGAGAACGTCCAGTGTTTATAGGTGGGCTTACGTTCCTTTTTCCTTGCTCATTATGAAACATAACTTCCTGGTTGCAGACC
The DNA here is from genome assembly GCA_032466535.1 of Forpus xanthops. Taxonomy (NCBI): domain Eukaryota; kingdom Metazoa; phylum Chordata; class Aves; order Psittaciformes; family Psittacidae; genus Forpus; species Forpus xanthops. Next base: position 26,918 of record JASSUY010011685.1, on the reverse strand, counting down.
AGTGCCTACAGAGCTGTACAGGATCTGCACTCAATTTTGGGGTTTCCGGCAAGGTCATAATTTAAGGAAGATAAATAAGCCTTGTCTTCTGTCTCAGATGGAACCTATGGTTAAAGGCACACTTCTGAAGGTGTTTATATTAATTTTTAAAACAAAAAATAAAAAGAATCAACTTACATATGGCATCCATTTCTAGAATTGCCTGCTTGGCCTGAAAAAGTAACAAATGAAAAAGTTGAACTGTAAGCAGAAGGACAAACTATGTTGTATATTACAGATAGTAGTGCGTTTATATGTAAACAACAGCAAGCTTAATTTTTTAACTAATAAATATGGTTAGTAGCATTATTTTCTGTCTTATTCTGTGCATTGGACATGATAAAGATGCGAAGAAGAATTTTGCTGGCAGGAACTGATCTTTAAGGTTTCACACAAACTGTTGTTCATGGGCCTGACAGCTCTGCCCTGAGTGCCCACCTCTGTTCTGGGAGCACAAGGGGAGCAGCATGTGCCCAACAGCACCTACCTACCCACTGGTGCAAGGAATTGCTGGAGGATGCAGTGATGCCACATCTGATCACAAAAACTGCTTTGGATTCAAAGACAGAGGCTGGGCTGTGCTGAGAGCATGCTGCACACACTGGGTCTCCTCCATGGAGACTCCTATCTCCAGAAATCAGTTACCAACCTTGCTTCCTGTAAGAGTTTCCCTGAGGAGCAGCTATTAAAAAAGCTAAATCATCATTTGGTTTAAGTAAGATTGAACCAGGATAAAAAATATCTCATGAGTGCATAAAATTTGTCTTTTTTTTTATTATTATTTAATGGGAATTTGGATGTTTTATCAAGCATGTGAACTAATAAGAAAACATACTAAAATACAATAGCCTACGTGACCTACCCTCCCTTCTACAGGTGCAGTTCGACAATTATCCACCAGGCGTCAGACGTGGACTACTACCAAATCGTTCAAAAGCGGGCAAAGAGAAACCTCGTAACTAGCTGCCGCCGGTTTGCCAGGGCGGGGGGGGGAGGAAGGAGCAGAAAACCTCAGATTTCTTTGGTTCGACTTTTGCCTTCTCGGGTGAAATTATTTCCCTGAGCAGGAAACGGTGTCATATTTTTGGTACTCTCTTTTCTGTCCACAGACTTTAAGAAAAACAATGCAACGATAAAGTATCTTGATACAAAAGCTGAGATCATGCAGAAGCATGTTTTTTTACAACCTAATAAACTGCAGCGAATATTTACATTGTAAGTATAGATACCAGCATAAATATTATACCTTTGATAAACTCTGTCAACCTAAAGATAAGGGAAGCATTAATAATAGCAACTTCTGGGGCTTTTTTGTCCCATAATTCTCTTTCTGTTGAGCTGTTGAAAATGAGAGTTACTGCGGCACCACGTACAGGGAACATGTACATGTCACAGGGGACACTTTTTAGCCATTACAGTGTAAAAGTCAGTAAAAAAAATAGTGAAACTGATCAATGAATCTTATACAAATGAAAAACAAACAAACAAACAAAAAACCAAACAAACAAAAAGCAGTAAACTCAGTAGGGGGGAGGAGGGGAAATCAGAATAAATCCTGCTTTCACATGAGTCACTGGCTGCTGTGTCATGGCAAGAGTTAACTACAGTTAACATCCTTTGAGTAGTGCAGCATGTTACACTGGGAAGCATCACCTCAAGCTCTAAAATAAAAAGACCAGGTTTCCCTACATTAAGACATTACAGTCATGAATATGACATCAGTTCCTCATGTCCTCTAACATAAAGTTTGCAAGCTCTCTCACCAAAATCGGCATCTTTAATTGTCCCAGCTAAATATGCAGAGCTCATTTTAGGTCGGTGTATGTATTTGCAAAGTGAAGTGCTGCTGCAAAAGGTTTCAATTCTATGATACCTAACAAAAACAGATTAAAACTAGCTTGGTAACATCTACAAATGCTGCAATTAAAGCACGTTCGTGTTGTGCAAGCAAGCAGTATTAAGCTAAGGCATACCCTTATACACAAGCTTTCTGATATTACATATCTGTATCAGAAAGAAATTCTTAACTGCGCAGGTGGTGAGCCACTGGCACAGGTTATCCAGAGAAGTTGCGGCTGCCTCATCCCTGGAAGTGCTCAATACCAGGTTGGACAGGGCTCTGAGCAACCTGGTCTAGTGTGAGGCGTCCCTGCCTGTGGCAGCGGGGTCAGACCTAAATAAGCTTTAAAGTCCCTTCCAACCTAAACCATTCTATGTTTCTGTGGTTCTATGCTACTGATGCCTTAGCAGGCAAATCCTAATGTCGACAGAATGCTGCTAAGCCATCTACTCCTGTACCAAGCCCTGTAGATGCTTTCAATAGAACTTTACCATCAATTTTGAGGGACTTTTAAAGACATAAGAAAATAACATGTTAATTTAATCTCTTGGAGTCTAAACTTTCTGTAAACTGCCATGCATCTTGTAGCTAAGATTGCTTTAAGTTTCTAAACACATACAAGAAGGTGTTTTCTGGGTTGGGTTTCTTTGTGTTTTTTTATTATTATTTTTAATAATTTTTACCTTGGCAGGAATTTTAGCAGGATGATTTTCTAGAATTAACCTCTTCAAGTGAAGAATCCAAAGGCGCTTTTCTTGCTGTGACTTTGCCTGATAAAAACATTGTAGCATCATGAGAAAATGCATCACTGTGTTATGCACTGTCAGGAAGATCATACAGTCATCAGTCAGGTTATCCAATGGGCAGGGAGGTTTCTGTTATACCTGGACAGTATGTTGCATCTTGGGATTTTTGTAGTGGAAGACACTAAAGCTAAGTGGTTCCTTTGGTATGACTTCAACAAGCATCAGGTTCCCACACTGCAACAAAGAGAGGCAATGATGTGATTCACAGAGGAGTTCTGGGGAGACCTGGAGACAGCACATTACCCCCTGATCTGTAACGTACCAGTATGTGAGCTTTGTATACAAACATTTCATCTCTCTTTTTTGTAATTAGCAGCAGTTTATCAAAGAGGAACAACGTGCGCTCATTTTTGGCTCGCTGAATGCGAAATGTTCCTTCTAACACCAGCTCTCCATAACTCGTGAGATCTGGCCCTTTCCAGTTAGTGAGCAAACTCTGAATCTCCTGCAACAGATCAAGAAGAACAACCAAAACTTATTTCAGAGATCTTACTGAAATGAAGATTCAAAGAATCTGCCAATGCCATTCTCACTGTGCTACAGAACGTTCAACAGTGGAAAGTTATGTACATCAGTACTGAGATTCACAGGTTATGCACAACGTTTCAGCCAGGTGCTTGGAGACCTATTGCTAAGCCCAGACTAAAACATACCCCCCTGAGCACTGGTTGCTGCTTCTGCATGGACACAGCAAAAAGCGCTGAGCCCCCTGGAACAGCCTGTAATGAAATAGCAGACTCTCATCTTCCCAGACTAGGGGATGGAATCGGTCTGTAATTCAGTCATCAGCCTTTTTTGTGCTTGCTTCCATCTCCCCTCTATGTTCCTAACCAAACCCTCTTAATTTTTCCTTCTCACCCTGCGTATTGTCCTGAAGTTGTGTGGTCCCCCACTGAGTGAATTATAATGCTGAGTCTGTGTCCTGTAGCCCCATCACAGAAGATACTTCTGTGACGTATTCAGGTCGAAGAGGTGTTTCTCAGAAGACTAAAGGACCGGAAGTGATTTGGTCAGCTGACCATTTGAAGATAAATATTTATTTCTATTTTTAATGATTTCACACATACCATAGCTATTTCTCAGCTTATTTATTACTTAAGGAAAAAAAAAAAAAAAAAGGGGGCTAGAGAAACATCTAAGCACATCTTTGCAAGCCTATATCACTCAGCTTTGGCTATTCTCATTTCCTTGAGTTGCTTGTTTTTTCTCTCAGAGGCAACAACTTAGGACATAAGCATGAGACAGCAAATTCTAGAAGCGAACTAAACCTTAACTAGGGAAATCTTTAAAAACATCCATTGGACTTCAAACCTGGCAGCATTAGCAAAACAGGGACAGATTTCCTCACCCTAGGCTGATCTCTCTATAGGACATTACACTTTAATACAGCATTCAGACAGAAAACATTTTAGTATATTTGAAGCACAAATGCAGCCTAGAAGATTCACAGGAAGCAAACCCCAGAGCAGCACACTTTGGACTATAAAGAAAATAATTAAACATAACAAAATGAAAAAATTGCATTTTATCAGATCTCTCCAGGAACTTGCAAATAAGTCCGGGTACAACACAGGGATCAAGTCTACCACTGTTGAGGGTGACTGTGCAGGAACTGCTGTTGAAGTACCCGCAACATTGCAGATCAAAAGGCAGTGTGATAGCTCACAGAAGACTTATCCTTATGGCTGCAGAAAGAGGTTTTACTTTTTAAAGGGTAAATAGGAACATAAATGTTCTCTGCAATCCCATACATTTGCCGGCTCAAAAAATAAATAAAAAAAATATTTTTTTAAAAATAAGCTTTATTCCCCAAAAGCATTTAACCTTCTTTATTACCAAATGTTACTGGTTATCATTACTCAGATTAATGGCAGACTGTTGCTAAAAGTCATTAGCAAGCATTTCTAGCAATGTGTGGCAAAGGTTACGCTGCTGCAGGGAAGATGTTACAAAATATAGCCCTCTTCTCCCTACATATAAACAACAACAAAACCAAATAAACAAACAAAAACATTACAAAAAGAAAAAAAAAAAGAGGGCAAATAATTGCATTTATGTTAAAAAAAGGACACAGAATAACATGATGTTGATTTCTGGAATGGTACAAACTTATTACATCCTTTTAAATAACACACCCCCACCCCCCCACCCCCACCCCCAGTTTTCTTAAAGCAACATAAATACTGCTGATGAAAACTTCATGTAAAATTGGGATTCACTGGGAAGCCTGAAGCAGAATGAAAGGCCTGTAAAAAGTCTGCAAAGGAGCATGTTCTCAGTGCCAAAAGTAACTCAGGGGATAGCGGCAGTTTTCTCAAAAATTCTTAATTTGAAGCAAAGTTAACTCTTTTTCTAGCTATCATATTTCTAGGTTTATACTTTTCACAGAACAACTGATAACAAATCTTCAAAAGCCCAAGAGGAAAGTACTTAAACAAGAAGCACAAGAAATGCCTCAAAACAAAATTAATCAGCACAAAGGGGAGAAATCGGAAAACACAGGATTTCTGAACAAAGCCATGCCCTAGGGTTGTACAGCAGTGCTGTACAATTGAGAGAAAGGAAGAAAGAAAAGTTATCTTAAGTTCCACATTAATGCAAAATAAATGCTTTACAGGATGCTGCTTGCAGGGTAGCGAGGCCTGAGATCTTCCTGCAGAAGCTATGACCATGGTTTCTAAGATCAAATAGCCACAGGCATAATCAATGGGAGTCTAAATTATGACTGTCAAAGATTAAAAGGAAAGATAAACTAAAAAATGTTAATGGCATATATATTGACAAAAACAGCTCACAAACACCCATAAAATCTCTTTGGAAACCTCACTTGCAGCCTGATGGCATGTTCATGCTTCCTCTTCATGTCATTTATATGCCATGCCACTCTCTGCATTGTATCTATGGCATCCAGCACCACATCATAGCCCTCAGTGTCCTTGTCAAGGTGGTTTTCTATTTCCTAAGACAGGGAGAAAAAAAAAAAAAAAAAGACCTCTTACTTCTAAATGAATTTTCCCAGCCAGACACAGCACTATGTTTTTATCTGTACTATTTTGCCCTCACATTGTGATCTCTCAAACGCAACATTCCTGTCTTTGTTACCAGTACACATTGTTATCAATTTGATTAACACAAGATGACTAACAAAGGCAAGCCTTTACGGTCAGTTTAGCAGCAACTATACTTGCAGCAGCTGATGTGAGCAAAGGGGCACAGAAAGAGAGCACAGCACCCTGGTGGGAGACCTTTTCAGACGGCTCTTAATGGCTTTCTTAAAACGCAGAACATATCTACACACTTACAAAACCCTGATGGAATTACATTAGGCATTACTTTACAGTTGGAGAGCAGAAAAAAGCCAGACATTTTAAATAAGATCAGTGTCTTCACACTTCACTAGAACATGACTCTTTAATAGGAAACATATGTGGAAAACGTTAACAATAAAGCAGGAATTTCCGAAGCTTGCTTAACTCAATTCACTGAAGATGGAAAGTGTTCCAATTTCCTCAGTTATTTGTCTCCACAAAACTCTTACCATTCAGAGTGTTTATATGTGTTTAGTCCTCTTTCCATCACCCCCAGCATTGCAACATGTGGAAAAATGCTGGTTTTCATTGCAACAATGGATTTGGGCACAGAAGTGCTTTAATCATGACATGAAGCTTCCACTTCAGAATTATAGAACAGTTTAAAAAAAACACCGAAAACAAAAATAAAAAATCCAAACCCATAATTATTTGGATGCAGAGACTGATTCAGTGTGTCTAAACCACTTAACATTAATTCCCTACTCCAAATAGATGCATACGCTGTGAAGTGACAGTCTGCATAGGTAGAAATCAAACACCCCCAAAAGAAAGAGCATTTAAGGAAATGCAGAACCTTTCTAATCATCAAATCTTGTATTAGAATAGGAATTTCACCGTGCAGCAGCCATAAGATAAACACATTTATAATGGGTGCTTACGTGCAAAAGCAGGTGGTATTTGAGGATGCGCTGGACAGGTTTCAAGAGATAGGAGCCCAGGGGCAGAGAATGCTGCAGTGCTTCTTGCCGCTCTCTGAAGAACTTGGCAAGCGCCTTGTTCCTCATGCACTCCGTCAATACGGCCACTGACCTGGAAACATCAACCAATACGTAGCTTTAAGACATGCTATCTCCATAAGTCTGTAGGTGAAGTTAAGAATTGATTGTTTCTTCTGTTGTAAAAGGGGGCAGCAGGTTTCTAATCCAATCACTGCTCTTCGGGGTTTTTGTAAGTTAAACTCCTTGATCATTTCTTTTATTTGTGAGGGGGAGAAGACAATTTTTCATATTATTTATTTTCTTTATAGACTGTAACTTACATTATATAAACAGCCCCAGGGACAAATGAAGAAAGGGAATACAGTAGTCCTACCTTGGGTAGTTGGTGCAGTACTGTGTATATATGTGAAAATCTTCACTCTGCATGGGGAGGAAAGGTTAACACATATTCAGATTTTGTCAAAATAGCAGCTACCACGAGTACAAGATAAAGATGATGATGTCAAGACAATGCCTTCTCCTGTTTCTGATCAGTGATTTCTTTGCTCTCTCTGTGATAGTCCTAACACTATCAGCGACTTATTAACTGAGTTCCAATTAGGAGAGGAGGGCAAGATTTTTCTTTAACTTGAAGGAAAAACCAAGGAAACCCATAACAGATAAGACAACTGGCTTTATAACTAAATGTCCAACGTCCTTTATGACAATTTATGCATCTTAACAAAAACCCCACAAAACAAAACATCATCATTACCACACCACCCCCTTCAAACAGCTGACTTGCACATTCCTATGTTTTTGTGGCACACGCATGTTTGCTAGAAGTAAATTTTGTAGGTTTGTTTGATGTGCAATTTTCAAACAACGATAAATACTTCCACATTTGAGCATAGTTTACAAGTGAAAATTATAAGCCATGAAAGTGATTTTTTACTATTTTAATATTTATGACTCCATGAGAGCAGACAGTTCTTACCCAGTTGTAACTAGATTTAGGTAGGTTTCCACACTTGCCTGTCACAGTGAAACTGCCTATACTTGATGCTGACAAGCTTCTCAGAAAAAAAACACTTGTGTTTCACTCATTTCTTCTTTGCCTAAGTTGTATGTTTGTTTGTTTGTTTGTTTGTTTCATTTAACTATGCAGGAGCAGGTTCCAAGAAGGATTTTATGTGCTTTAAGTTACATCTGCCTATCAGCTTCTATCTCAAATAATACATAATTTCTGCAGCTTGCTGGAGTCCTAAAGACTACTGCAGAATGGCCAACTACTTACATAATCACTTTTCCTAGACCGATAAAAAGCAATACTCCCGTGGTAAACAAGACCCCAGTTTCCACTTTGAAGTATCTTCAGAAGAGACTGACATTCTGCAGCACAATAGCTTTGCTCCACCAGGGGCAGTCACTGGTGAATGGCCAGACCAAGCATCTGCCCTCACAGAAGGCAACAGTGCTCTGAGGAGGAGAGGTCTGATAGATGCTGTGGCTTTTGTTTCTCCTTGTTTGGTTTGCATTTTTTTTGGCCATACAACTGAAAGAGCCATAACAGACAGTACCCTTGCCCATTTGCAACAGCACAGCTCTTTTCACCCTCTTGCAGGGGTTAAAGAAGGTTATACTATCCATTTCTCCACTGGCAGTGATTCATAAGGATGCCATGTAAATATGCTAGTCCAAATGAGTACAAATCATTGCAATTCATTTCAGTATTTCTTACTGGATATCAATATTAACTGCACTGAAAAATTAAATAAGCAAATTTCTAATATATGTTTTTCTAGGGGAGTGTAATCCTCATTTACTCACTAGTGGGCTGTAAGCTTATTAAACTGGTATTCTTTTAAACCAGCAAATCAAGTAAATATAGTCTTGACACAGTTAAATGGTTTAGCTTGTTTTTTTATGCTTGGACTAACTTTGTTGCAGCTAGTTTTCACAGCATGTACATACACCCCATGTCTACACCTAGAGGCAGTGAGCTCATGTCATAGCCTGTTCATGTCCATGCCTGGGACCCCAGCCACAGCTCCAAACCCTCTATGTTCAAAACAAAGAGCATTGCAGACATTACACTGTGTAATTTTCTATGGCAATTTCCACCAAACTAGCTAGCACTTATAATAAGTTAGGGTGCTTAAAGGACAGCATTAGAATGAAATTCAGTATGATGAAAAAAAGTGATATATTTTATATATGCACGTATTAATACAAGGTATTCATTTAAGGACTTTGGTATAAATTCAAATACATTTCCATGGCTGCAATCACACAATAACGTGTGAAGAACTTTTTGTACCATTTGATATATTTTTTTCATATATATATATATTGTGCTCATAAATATAGTCACATCATTGCTGGCTTTTCAAATGAAAAGGAAAGAAAACATCTGTTGGGAAATTTTAACAGATGAAAATGCTATTTGTAAAACAAACAAGGCCAAACACTTCAAGGTTTCAGAGTGGACTGAGGGCATATTCCCCACAAAATCAAAAGCAAGTCTGAAATCCCCAGGAGCCTTTCCACGCTTTCCCTCTTTGTTTCAGCTGTTGGCTTTTCATTTTGCTGTTTACACAAGGTCGAAACTACTTTGAATGAGATTTTTGTTTTTAAAAGGATTTTAGTCTAGCTGTTAAATGGAACAAACTTGTTTGAAATAGAAAAGGTAGTTTCTCATGCCCTCAACACCTCAAAAAACTTTAAGAATTATTTTACAAACATTGCTGCTTCCTGAATAGACATGACACCAAAATTCATGCTGCACTTACATGTGTACTCACTTCATTGTACCACAACTCATTTCATCACATGAAACCATCAGAAAGCATTTGCTTTTACTGAGGCATGCAAGCATAATGCCAGTAGAAAGTCAATTACATGTGTTTTGCCTCCAGAATGAGATTGTTGAGATGCATTCAAGCTTACAAAGCTGGTGTGAATCAACATCATGCACCTTGCCTAGGCATCAGCAGGAACACTTTCAGAGCATGGGCAAGAGAATCACTTCCAAGAGAAACTCTTCCTCAGCCTGAGGAAGCCACACTACTTGGGAAGGCTGTGCTTCCACTGCCTGCCTGGTTACATTTGCATGGTCAAAGAAGGGACTTCTAGTTCACACTCTCAGCTGGTCTTCTCTACTTCACAGCAGACTCCCCAGAGAAAATAACTGTGTAACTGGGAGCATATCTGGTCACAAGCTGCGCAGGCTAAAGACAATGCCGTCAATTGTGTTCAGAAGCAACAAAAAAATGGGACCAAGGTGGATTTAATGTATTCCTATCAGTACTTTTACACTGTAAGCAAAACCTCAGCTATGCTCATCAATATTTCTCTAGACACTTTTGAACTTCTTCAGCTTCAAAACTTTGTTCACCTCAACTGTCTTCAAACCAGAAAAAAAATGACCAACTGAAAGATCTCTGCTGGGAGACTGGAATCACTCCAGGGATTGCATTTAATCCTGGGTTCTAAACCTATCATTTGGTAGAGGCTGAAAAACCTAAGATCCAAGCTGAGAGCTCATCTGTGCTGACTACAAGTCACCCTCAAGAACAAAGCCAAGTGCAAGCAGATCCAAGCTGTTCTTAACTTGTCCCCCGCTGCTGCATCAATTCACTGCCCGTCTCCTCCACATGAAGTGCCAAGCACGTGGCTATGTCCCTGATCTTCTCACAGTGCTCTGTGCTTTTTTGTAGCCATAAAAGGCATTTTAAAAGAAGATGGAGATCGAGAAAACGAGCTGAGTCAGTGTATACTGAAGCCAATTGCCTGGATCTCCTCTTCATTAATGAGATGCTAGATTAGAGTAATTCTCTGTTTTCCCTTGGTTAAGTTGTTGGTGTGTCTTTCAGCAAACACAGGTTCTGAATTTCTGGGGTGCTGAGTGAGAAGAGCAATGTGCCAGAATTGAGCTCTCCTTTACAACAACTCACTTAAATGTAAACATGTAGAGTACTCAAGTCTCCCTTCTAATTAACACTGGCATCATTACTATGAAAATTAAAGGCTGAGTTGGCAAAAAAAATTGTAAGCAATCTTTTACGTGAATAATTAAGCTATAGCTAAGCTTGCACTGGAACCTTTTTATCAGCTTATGATTACAGTTAGCAACAAAATGTCCCCAAGATATTTGATATACCAGAGTTAATACAATTCAAGACAAAGAGGCAGGATCAGAGCTGGTAGAAACTCAACTAGTACATCATTATCCTCAGTGGCAGGTTATTTCCATGCAGCAGCCACCCCACTCTGTTTAAACAAACACCCATCCACACTATCTAAAGCTTGGTAAAAGGTAAAGCCAGCTATTCATGACTGGACAGCAGGTTTTAAAAAGCATGCCTTTCTGCATTTCTGCCTCTTTGCCTGTGAGGTATTAATCATAGAATGGTTAGGGTTAGAAAGGACCCTAAGATCATCTGAAAGCAGAGGAATTTAATACAACATTGTAAGTTTTTATTAAATATTTATATTATATTTAGTCATAACTCTGCCTGGTTATTTTATTGGTGAGTTCTATGTTACTGGCTAGGTTATAAACCTTGCTGAAGTCTGTTAATGAATAAAAGCTGCCATTTTCAGAGCTATCTACTTCAGGAACTCTGTGCAACAAATGTTAAGATGAAGATTCAAATCCGCAATTATGAGATTTTTTTCATAGTGTGCTAATGTGATTGGATAATCCTTACTCTATTTTCCTTAAAAGTTGCAGGGCTGTTTACTGCTCAAGCATGAAAATTATACACTGGAAGCACAGCAATGTATGACTGTGTGAGGGAAGTATAATAAGCTATACAGTTTTTATTGAGTAAAACCAAATTACAAAGTTCAAAGAAACAGTCTATCAAATATGGTCTAAAAATAGGCCTTAAAACATTAAACTCCCTAGATGTTTTTATGACTATAGAACATTCTAGTTCCAACAAGCTCCAGAGTTACTTTATCCATAACTGTTTTGTTACGCATGCAAACCAATTTTGTGTCATTTCAGATGAATCCTGAAGAAATGGCTATTACTTTATGCAGTTACTGAGCTTCATGAAATTAAAAAAGTAAACACAGTACCTACAGTGAAAACTTGATTATATGTTTGAATTCCCAACAACTGTGGCATTCACAGCTGAAGCAGTAGAGTGAAAAATGACACTAGATCCACAGCTTGTGTAATCTAAGCACAGTTCCACGGGAAGCATTAAAGAAGCTCCAGCAGAGCTAAGGCTGTGAGCTATGACTTCAGTGTGATATTATCACTGTGTTTAACTCACAATGAAGATCCAGCACACTTGAAACAATCAAACAATAAATGGCCAAAATCCTGTAAGACTTGAAGAACTGCATACTGCCAAAAAAGGCAGTTTTATTTCCTCTACTCAATGCTGGGAAGATACAATCAACCAAGAAAGAACAACTGGAGCCTTTTAAGACAGTCGGCTGTTGCTGTAATGACATCTTCATGGCTAAAACCAGAACTGTGGGGTATTTTGGTATTGTTTGATTTTGCTTTTAAGTATTTGCACTTGTCTGGATGAAGCTAAAAAATGCTTTTTAGAACTGCAGTCTCTAGCAATTTCTGAGCCATCAGGCAGTTGCCTGCCAATGATACAAATGCTAAAAGCATTTGACAAGGGAACAAAAAGCACAAGCAATGATATGCAGATGGATTTTGGAACTAATGGCCAGAAAGTCTACCAGAAAACTCCTTTCAGCTGGCCAAATTGAATAAGAGCACAACAGTTTCCTGGACTTATTATCATCACTTGCACCGCCTCTGTGTTTCATGTCCCAGGCAGAAGTAGTCTCAGTGGCCCGAGCTATAAGCAGTACAACAAAAAGACCTACTAGCTCCAAACTGTGCTATCTGTAGATATCCTGAAGGCCTCACAATTGGCCTTTTCTGCACAGGCACTCAGCTAATTGTCTGCCAGGACCCCAAATCCTTTTTTGCTAAGCTGTTTCCTAGTGAACTGGACCCAGTGTGCACATGGGGTTGTTCCCTTCCCGGAGCAGGACTTTGTGCTTGCCCTTCTCCTATTCATTCTCCTTCAATTCAGTATAGGCTATTTAGAGCAAAGGAAGAAATACACCCCACTTTTGTAGTAGTGGTACTGACACTAAGATCTTTCAGTGCTTACCAAGGATCAATTACTGGATAAATAACAGCTTTCTCAAACTCGATTTAAGCAAATGATCTGGCAACAGCAATGTTAAGCTGGCATTATTATTCCCCTTGTTCACAACAGTGCCAAACAAATTACTGGATCACCATGAAAGGGTGGTCCAGTTAATCCTAAATCCTTGTGATAGACCTATTACACTGAATGCTTAGTGCTGACAATTCAGAGCTCAGGAGAAGGTATAAAACATTACAGGGTTTGTGGTCTTTTTCTTGATTTTTTTTTTTTTTTTTTTAAGGGAAACACACCTATAGAGGGATTATCCAAATTTAAACAAGTGCATGCCTCCTCATAGAATCATAGAATAGTTAGGGTTGGAAAGGACCTTAAGATCATCTAGTTCCAACCCCCCTGCTATGGGCAGGGACACCTCTGCACCAAAATTACCATGGCAGTGGCATTATTTCTTAATATATTTGAACTCTATAGATTCAAGGCAAATGTAAGTTCTCTGATGATGACTGCAGTGAACAGTAATCAGTAGTCCAAATTACTTAATCTCTTGTTGCCCTACCCATTGTAGCCGTTCCCCTTCTCCATGGCTGGTGCTCTAGATTCCCTACAATGAAGGACATCCACTTTGGTTTCCTGTATTTCTCCTGCACCTAACAACTTCTCCATATTTTTTGGCATCAGAGCTGCCCAACAGAATAAAGATGTTCAGACCAATGTTCAGAAAATTCAAAGTATGTCAGAGAGTATGAGATATGAATCTTAAAGCTAAACTTTCAGCCAGTAAAGGTATGGCTGCTGGGCTCAGGAAAAGTAAATCTCAGAAAACAATATGGCTACAAGTTAAGGTAAAATTATTGCTTTTTTTAAAAGTGCATCAAGTTTTATTCTCTGGCTGGTTTTAAGCTGACAGTGTAAAACTGGAGCATCACTTGGTCACCTATATTTAAGTAAAAAAAAAAAACAAACAAAAAACAGGCAAAAAAACTCCAACACAGATGGAAAAAGGAATCACTATAATACTCCACAAAACCATAAAAATCTAAAAATGAACTCTAGATCAACAGCTCCACCATTTCAGATACACCTACTGAAGAAAATAACACCTTCTTCTTGATTAAAAAAAAAAATGCAAATCAGGGGCATCTCCCTATCACCTACTAAGGGAAATTCCTTTCCTTTCCATAGATTTGCCAACTTCTCTTGGTGGAAGTCACATGAACTATCAGAATTAGGTCTCAAAAGCCAATAAATTAATCTTATTTCCCCATATCACTCTGCAGCTGGTGTTGCGCTTCAGAGTTGTAGTAGCCGCTTACCTTGGAAACAAAACACTCTGCTATAGCCACAGGATCATTTTCACAGTTCTCCAAATCTTGCAGAAGTTCACTGAAAAAAGAAGGAAAAGGAAAAGGAAAGACAATTATGGCACACTTTGGAATAGACACATGTATATTCAGGGCCAGACAGTGCTTCATCATTCATGGCAGTAATGCCCAAAGCTCTTAACAATGCAGGGAGTCCTTAAAAGAGAATGAGAACCAGTTTCATGCCCCTCTTCCCCTAGATGTATAGCCTCTGGTGTTTTCTGTTTGAAGGCAAAAGAACATCCTAAGGAAATAGTATTCCCACATACTCAAAAATTCAAGTCATCATAATAACCAAGAATTGCTGATCTCTTAAGCAAAGCTAAGCCCCTTCCTCAGATTGACAGCTCTTCTACGATACAGTCAGTCAGTTGTGTAAGCTTGCATTAACAGCTAACACAATTTAAACCCAACAAAACTGAAGTTATTGAAGCACATGTTCTGCCCTATAAAGTTTTTTTATGTTCCATAAGCTTTATTTGATTGAGAGAGATGAGGAGCTGGTCTGAAAAGCACAGATGAGAACCAGGGATGTATTACAAGTACAAGAAGAATGGCAATAAGTTCACTCAGAAAATTCATCTACCTTTAGTGGGTCTCTTCACTCAAGAAGAATGGTTAGCCTGCAAAAAGTTTCCTGGAAGTGAATATATAAATTCTACATGTATAAAAATAAAACCTCACTAAGAGGATTTTACGATTTTGACATGCCAAGCAGAAAATGAATTCATTGTAACAGGAACAAAGCAATAAGGGAGCACATTCATTGTTGTATGAAATTCCATTCTCAAAAGCCAAATCAGTGAAAGAAAGAGTCCAAGCAGAAGAAGAAAACCTCAGAGGTCTCTCCTTGATCCAAGTAGTCTCTAGTCTTACTGAAAGATGTACTCAGGAAAATGAGAGAAGAAACTGAGTTTTCTGCCAAACTGTTTTCTGATAGAACTCCTCTCACATCCTCATCAGATGATTTTCCATTTAGGGCTACTTCTTTCACAGTTCACAGCTGGTTCCTTGAATGAGTTTTGCGTAAGAGCTGCTAAGCCTTTATCTAGGGAGCTACCCTTTTCCCCTCTAAGCAGACACAATTTCCCTCTGTAAGTAAGAACAGAAGTAAACCAGAAGAGTTTCCTGACTTGTTCTTTGCTTCTCTAATTACTGGAGGAAGGAAGGGAAGAAATCAGCAATCAGTCACAAGGAACAAAGCCCTTAGGTTCAGTGGTCACTAAGCCACCCTGCACAGCAACACTTTAACCTCCACACTCATCAAATAAGAAAAAAAAATATGGCCTCTGTTTGATACCCTAAACTAATGAATCATCTTTACATCAGCAAAAGAAGCTGTAGCAACGGTGACCATAACCATTAGTTATAATGACTGTGTTCCACACATGAGCTTTGGAAATAACCTCAGACACAGTAAACAGGCTCAGAGGATTCCTGCTGTCTGGCAGGCAGACATTCTTTTGATGGCTTAAAGGTATGTAGCACCTTGACTGCCATTTTATTCCTATTGGTCTCCTATAATATCACATTATTCCTCCTACAGGACACAGCAGTGCAACACTTAAAGACTTCATATATTCAAGCAATAAGCCCAGGTTTATGCAGCAAATATGCTAGTGGCTTATGCCTTCAGCACAAGCCCATAGTGCAAGGGGTATGCTTTTAAAGATTTTGTATATCTATATTGCACTCCCTTCTGCTTCACCTTGCTGGTAAGAATAGGATTGGCAAGAGCAGCCTGCTACTGTAAAAACAAATGTGTCATGCCCAGGAATCCTGTAAAACTTAAATAAATCCCTATACGACCAAGCTGATATGTGAAAAAGCAGGGCTATTACTGTAGGCTACATCTAAGTACCTGTCAGAAGGCAGAAGAAACAAAGCATTAGTTCCCTTCACATGAATATCCAGAGGTTTTATGCTGTTCGCAGGTGGTACCACAGCTCTCAGCCTCTGTGACTTGCTTCTGCCAACCACCCAGGCAGGAAAGGAGCATTGAGGAGCATTGTTAGAGGAATTCCATGTTCTTGCAGCTGAATCCCTAACAAGATTCAGGCTGAAGTACACTGCAAGAGCCAGTGCCATTTAAGACCACTTATGTACTGAGCTATACAGGCTGGATTTTTGTGGCCTAGAAAAATCTGTATCTATGATCATTCTCAAAAGCTATGTTAATTCCTTTGGAATGAGAGATGTAAGCATAAAGAGACTATTTTTCATGCAGTGGATTAGTTATCTTTTCAAGTTAAATGAATAAAAGTCTCATTACAATGTCTTTTAGGATGCTTTGATTTTTTTGGAATATGGATTATTTTCAAGACAATACACTTGTCCTCCCACCGTTGGTGAAGACTTGCGGTAGGACAAAAGGCACGTTAGTATCAAGCTGTTAAATACAGGAGGTCAAGAGGAAAGAGATAAACACATTTATACATCTGCAAATAATCACCATATTCGCACACACAATTCAGACAAGGCACTTTTAAAAGTTTTTATTAATTTTATATCACCACCACACCATTTTAAAATGAAACAAGTATTTTTCTCCTTCATCTTGATCTGAATTAGTGCAAGCAAGAGATGGTAATAAGAGATGAGACATGAGACAGGCAGTTCTGGTGGAATGTAAGGAATGCAAAGATGTAAGAAGAAAATAGCACAGTTTGTCTTGAAACCACGGCAAGAAAAAAAAAAAAAAACAACCTGTTGATAACCAAGCACTATACAGTATAGCCAAATATGCTGAATTAACAGCACCTCTAGAAAAATGCTTTCTCTTAATGCCTGATAGAATATAGCTTTCAAATAAAAAATGGACATAGCAAGTCCAGTCTGGTCTTCATGATAGAACACTTTCACTATATAAAGTTCCGGAAAATTAATCTGAAAAGTTCAGACTTTCAGTAAAAGAATTAAAGAGAAATTTAGCCTTGATATAATTTCATTGTCACAAATCACCTGTGGCCAATAATAATTTCTCTCCACTCAGAAAACCAAACCAAACCAACTTTTCCCTTAAAGGTGAGCTCTTATAGGTTTTACAAAGGATCCTCCTGACAACAAGCCAGCCCTTACCACCACAAAGCTCAGAGCACAGCAAATGCTGAATATGGCTGTTACAGGAAATGGCCCTGCACTGTATTTGTATGCTTCAGTAGTTACTGCTGGACAAGGACCATGCAGGATGACCTGTGTCAGCAGCTCACATTTCAGCTTGGCTTCTCCCAGGAACATCTAATTTTTGGTAGAAGTACTAAACTTGAGCATGTTTCTCTGCAGAGTTCCCATTCCAGAATCGACTCATTGTATCAGTTGGAGAATTTATCCTAAACTGACACTGTAAGCAATATCAATAAAAGAGGCCAGAAAAGAAAGGCAGCAAATGCTGACTTTCAGAAAACTTACACATTCTGAATAAATAAACTAATAGTTGGGGAGCTTTTCCCAAGGGGTAGCACAGGACCAGTGGACCAGTATATAATCAGTGGTTCCACTTTAAGGAATAGCTTTCCAAAAAGAGATTCTAGTCACAAGACCAGCAGCCGACATCCTAGTTAACTAGCATCCTGACCATCATTTCTGCCGTTCAGTGCAACACATAAAAATCACAAGTAGTTTAGCTGAAAGAAATTCCGAGTAACTGAAATGAAATTTTTCAGATCCATACAAAGTCAAAAAAACCCAAGACTAAAACCTTTGATCAGTGGTTAATGGTCAAACTCAAAGTAGAAAAAAAACAAGGTAATTCTGGAACTACAAAATCATAGTCACAAAAAAGCATCTGAAGCTACTAACACAGAACTGCCAAATGGACCCTTTTCAAAGGTAAAAATGAATAAAAAGGCTTGAGAGTATGTTTAGGTCCCAGAAGCTACATGCCAGGTTTTACACAGGAGGAAGCTTAATCCTTGGAGCTATACTGGGATCTACAACATGTGTTCAGTCTTACAAGCTCACAATTTCCATGTAGAATTTTAAATCAAAAAGCATAAAATAGATTAGTAACTCACTAGAGGCTTTGGACAACTTTCCAGTGAGTTTTAACCATTGTAACGTATCTATCTTTAAAATTGACCAAACCCACTTTTTCTTTTTCCTTCTTTTCAACCTCTACACTTTTTTTTTTTTCCAACTCAATTATTCTGTATAATAACTTTTCACACTTGAGGATATTTTTGTAGGTAATATTTGCAATGATGCTGGTATAATTATGTCCTTGCTTGTAAGGGATCAGAAAATGTAATGGCCAGGGTTGTTTTTTTCCATCCTGTCACCACTGGTAAGCTATAAGCTCACAATAATTTCCTTAAGGCTCTAAAACAGATAATCAGGCTACCATTATGTATTTTCCATCACGTAAAACATTCAGTCAAGTCAGCTGTTGTAGCTAAAGCAGGACACAGCAGCTTTCCGGTTTTCATTTTTATCCATGAGTTCTGAATAGATCTATCCCCACTCTTCCCTTTGATCCTGAATAGCAACACCAGCAGCAGAAATCATAGAATCATAGAATAGTTGGAAATGACCTTAAGATCATAGAATCACAGAATAATTAGGGTTGGAAAGGACCTCCCTGCCATGGGCAGGGACACCTCCCACTAAACCATGCCACCAAAGGCTATGTCCAATCCGGCCTTGAACACCGCCAGTGATGGAATATTCACAACTTCCTTGGGCCACCCATTCCAATGCCTCACCACTCTTACAGTAAAGAACTTCCTCCTCATATCCAATCTAAACTTCCCTTGTTTAACCCATTACCCCTTGCCCTATCACTGCAGTCCCTCATGAAGAGACCATCCCCAGCATCCTTATAGCCCTCCTTCAGACACTGGTAGGCTGCTATGAGGTCTCCACACAGTCTTCTTTTCTCCAGGCTGAACAGCCCCAACTTTCTCAGCCTGTCTTCATACGGGAGGTGCTCCAGTCCCCTGATCACCCTTGCGCCCCTCCTCTGGACTTGTCCTGGCAGTTCCATGTCTTTTTTATGTTGAGGACACCAGAACTGTACACAATACTCCAAGTGTGGTACTTTAAAGTAGCTTCCCATGATGACATTGAAGATGCTTTTTAACACGAGTCCTCCACTTCAGAATCCGCTTTTGATTCAATTAAATTATCTGTTGCTCTTCAAAGAACACAGTAGGTTGGAAGATGTTCTCCAGTTACAGCAAAGCTAAGAGGGCTTTTACAGGAGTAATAGGACATAAAAGATGTGGGAATGCTATGCCATCGGTTGCATATTCAGGTATAACTTAAATGCTGAATGAGTTAAGTATTTTTATAGCAATGGACGATTCAGACAAAAGCAGCAGCGGCATGCTCCTAAAACTGCAGATACTGCAGGTTCCACACAACATTGCACTACCTATACAAACAAGAAATTGAACAACATGCTCCCAATATATACCAGAATCCCATCTTCAATGTTCTAGTGAAGTCTGTAAATATACCAAATGGAAGCCTTCAATAAATAGAAGACACTTGAACATAGTTCAAGAAATTAACTCAGGGAGTCCCCCTAGCACTATAAAACGCTAGAAAAGCCAGACCTGGGTGATATATATATGTACAGAAAAGGACACAATGTATTAGGAATAAAATTACATCCTTTTAATAAGGCAAGAATTTCAGTTACAGAGGTCTTGCACTAGGCTCAGTTAGAGCCTAACAGAGCAGATTAGGCTTAAATTCATGAAAATACCCAGCATGAAAACAAAAATAGTAAATGACAACCATGTTTAATTCATAAAATGAACAGTTAATCTGATCTCAGCAAATCAATCCTGCTAAGAATCAAAAATAGACCATTTGTCAATTTATGTATCTTTGCTCTATTAAAGTGATAAAGGAGTATTTACTTGGTTTGCTCCCTCTCCATTAACTCAGGCTACTGAGCTGTTTTCATTTAGCTAAATATGAATTTACCTGTTGAAATGGTAGATATCTTGTATGTTTCCAAACAGGGCTGAGCGCTCCTCTGTTCCCAGGGACAGCTTGGTCTGGTCAGTAATACAGTCAAGGTAATCCTGCAAGAGCAATGAGAACAGATGTTTCCTCCTTTTCTAGACAGGTAAATGGAGATACGTTTTATTGTACAAGATAAATCTCTTCATATCAATTTCACCTTATTATTACAATAAATCCTTCAATAGCCCCTTGATGAACAGTCCTTCTATTATGAGAAGTAACAATACTTACATGTTCATTGAAACCAAGAAAATAACAAAAGACTGAACACTAAATTGTAGCCCTTAGATGGGACAGCCAACATTTCTCTTGCTACTGATATACAAATGTATTCAGATATCATTTACAATGACAGTTTAATTGATCATTTAACTGTCTCAAAGTAAAAAGAACTTAAGAGATGAAGAATGTCATTTATGTAGTCTTAGTCAGAAAACTTACATAGTAAAGAGCAGAGAGGATACAAGCAACACAGGCTCAGAAAACCAACCATGCATTAATTTATTTCTTTTTCTGGATCAGATAGGACAAAAATGCAGAGTTTGTAAAAGACAGATCTCCTTGTACATATGTGCAGGCAATTTAGCTACATGCACAGTTACATTGCAAATTACATTGCTACATACTCTCACAAAGATTTCCTTTTGCATTTACAAGAGTGATAGTCTCATCCAGGGACTTCAACTGAATAGGAACAAGACAGTTAGAAAAACCTCAGATCAGCAGTGCTCTGAGAGAGCAACTTTCCCATCTCTTTGATAAGAGCTCAGCTCCCAAAGTGTCACCTTTCATTCTGTTGCTGCTACAGTATTAAAATTTCTCAGATAAGGGCAAACAAAACCAGCAGCCTATTTAACTAACTACAACTCATAAACCAAGAAACCCAATGTGCTGTCACATTCATGAAGAAATTCTGTGGGAGTATGGATACAAAGTAGAAGTGAAAACAGCTGAAACAATGTGGAGTAAAAATAAATAGAACCCTCAGCCTGGGGCTAGACAACATGGCGTGGCAGCCTCCCAAAATCAACACAGCATTCCATGGTGCTGCAAA
Source organism: Forpus xanthops (assembly GCA_032466535.1). Classification (NCBI taxonomy): domain Eukaryota; kingdom Metazoa; phylum Chordata; class Aves; order Psittaciformes; family Psittacidae; genus Forpus; species Forpus xanthops. The sequence goes on along the minus strand of JASSUY010011685.1, from coordinate 5,681 downwards.
GAAGGAGCCCTGCAAAATGCCAAGGAGACCATGAAAACTTCTGAGATATAACTGTTCCAGAGTTAAAAATGTACTATAGAACACATACACTGGAGAAGATTTATTCTCGGTGAAAATCTCTTGAAGACAAAGGGTTTGGATCAAGCATTAATATGACTTTTGGATTTTAGATGCTCTCATAAGAAAGGTTAAGAGTTGCAGCACTCAAGCCTCTGTCCCCATATCTTTCTTTCCAACTGAAACAGTGTTAGCAGAGTCATAGACAAAACTAAGATTCAGATTTAGGTACCAGTAGGCTTTCCCATCCCCTCCCCTTATTGTAGTGCCCAATAACCCACACTCTTCCATCACCTCCACTTAAATATACCTCTCATTACCCTCAAAACTCAGTATATTTTGCCAAGGGAAAGCAAGCCTGTTCCAAGGCAATCTCCATGTCTGTAAGAACTGCAAGTGTCAGTGGCCAGGCAAGCAGGCAGGTCCCTGGAGAGTCATTTCATCTCTTTTGTGATAGTATCTGACCTATACTCTACCTTCTCTCCTAGTTGTCAGTATCCTAATAGTCCAAACCTGTCTTTGAAACATATCTGTGCATTAAGTCCTTGGAACTGCATCCCTGGGACTCCCTGAACTTGTCCTTGGCTTTTTATTCATACTCACAAGTAGCAGAAGAGTAAAAGGTTTGATACAGTGAGGCAGACACAACTGCAGTGAGCAATATGCTAGGTCAAAGGCAGAAGCAGATGATAGATTCAGGGCTACTCCAGTGATGACAGTAAATAAATAGCCTTTTCTGCCCCCTAATACAAATCAGCATATAAAAGCAAAGCACAGAAAAGCTCCAATGGAATTGTGACCCTCTGAAAACATTTTTAGCGCTGCAGAAACACTACAGCACTCAGCTGGTATGACAGGGTGGTCTGCAGAGGAGTGGACATCATACAGTAAGTAACTCCACACAGCTAATTTATTTAATAAAGAGGAGTTCCTTTCAAAGCCATTCATTTCAGCATAGTTAGAGCTTGGTGTCATGGGTTCAGCAGCAGCAGTCATTTTTCCCCTTTAAGTAGTAGCTGGTGTAGCACTGCATTTTGGATTTTCGGATTGGGAACAGTGCTGACAACACCAGTGTTTATAGTTGCAGCTTAGAATGTTTTGGTTTGACCAAGGGCTTTCCGAGTTTCATGCTCTGCCAGGGAGGAGGGAAGCCTGGGAGTAGCCGGGCGGAAGGAGAGACAGGACACCTGACCCGGGCTGACCAAAGAGGTATTCCATATCACAGTACGTCATGCCCAGTTTTACTTCTGGGGGCAGGAAAACGGAAGAATTCAGTTCACAGCTCGATCGTCGAGTGGTGAGCAGCTCTGTCCTCTTCCCTTGTTTTTCTCTGGTTATTGCTGTTATTAGTGGTGGCAGTGGTGATTTGTATTATACCTTAGTTACTGAACGGTCCTTATCTCAGCCCGTGGGAGTTACATTCTTTCGGTTCCTCTTCCCATTCCTTCCCCAGCCCCCCTTGAAGTTGGGGGGAAGAAGGTTGGGAGGAGCAAGTGGGCAGGCAGATTGATTTACGCCTGAAACCACGACACTTCGGTTTCTTCAAAATAACAAACAGCCCTCATTTATCTCCAGTATTTAGGATAGTGTTACGAACATAACCTGGTTTGTGTTCCTTTTGTCTCCTTAACACAGTTTTCCTCCACATACACGGACTCTTCTCAGTCCTTTACCAACTCTTTAGTAAGAAGGAGGGAACCAAGGACTTTCTAATGCTCCTGCCAAGCAGCAGCCTGTAAGTGGTATGGCAATTTTCCAGCATCTCCAATAGCATATGCCAGTATCAGGTTACCCCACACACCTACAGCTTGTGCTCCCATTTGCTGTAAGTTCCTAAAGACGGCACTTCAAGCCCCCTCCTCCTCCCAGATCAGAAACAATCCAGAAACTAATGATTAGACTTGTGCTTACCTAGAGTGAAGGGAGATGGTTATTTGCTTAAAACACTTGGGATTCAGAGGTATCTCATGTTATCTCATACTGTTAGGAAATCACATAGGATTTAGGAACTGCTTTCATGCTTTAGCTATTTTTGTTAATACTGCTGACCTAGGGCTTCTGTAAGTCCAACAGCTACAGATATGTTTACCCTGCTGTTACATGCATAAGCAGATACCTAACGTGGTACAGACAGCTGGGGAGTCAAAACAGCAAAAAGCTTTCAATATCTCTATTCACATGAAAAACATAGATGCTGAAAGCCCTTGCTACAGTGGCCTGATGAAACCCAGGCAGAGTGCAGCAGTGCACCTCTTGCACTGACTCAGCAAGTCAGACAATTCTGGTTATACTGTTTTATAGAGCATGTGTACTCATAAATACTTCATGAACCTATCCAGGAAACAAATGCAATATTGGCACATAATGTCTTTGGCAAGGACACCACCACAGGCAGATCAAAGCTACCAGCCTTTTTTTTTTTTTTACTTATTATTTCTCAGCAAATGGTACTTTACACCCATGGTAGTCACTGAAACCTCCTGCAGGGTATCAACAGCTGTTATCATGTGAAGTCATAATAAAAGGTTTGGAACTACAAGATAACAGTGTAGACTACAACCGTAATAACACAGTGCAGAAATCAATGAAATTTATCAGAACACAGTCCCGGCCTTATTCGCTTTTATTTGTTTCTTGTCAGCATCTCTGGACCCCCTGTCGGCACTGAATGATTTGTTTATGACCTTCTCCTTCACTAGCCTTTTATTGCCTCTCTGCAGTTACGGCAAAAAACACTTACCTTACTTTATAGGAGGAAAAAGAAAGCTTACAAATTACAATCTCCTTAGACTTGTTCACGGAGCAAGGTTTTCACTAATGATATTGCACATTTTTTTCATACTATTTCCTTAAACTGCCCAAAAAGAGATGTGGAAGAGTTCTAACTAGAAGAGTCTTGCCAGACTTCCCTACCTTCCTTGCTGGGTTTGATGCTCACCACATTTGTCTTTCATCACACTGAATCCATAAAGAAGAAATGTCTGCTAGAAGATACATGTCCTGACTACTGTCTCCTCCTTCATAATTACACAAGAAAAATCTCTAGAGGAACAAAATCATGACAACTCTAACCTCAGAGGCTAAAAAAATAATTGTATTGATTTGAAATGAGAGAAAACTTTTGAGAAAAAGGCAAAATGAAGAAAAACATTTTCAGATATCAATAAAACTAAAGTTTTCCATGACCAAACTTCAGAAACTAAACACAAATTAGTGGGACATTTTCATCCAGACACCCAGGTTTTCCTGTGAAAAAAAGATATGTTTACCTTTAATAATAGACTACAAGGTGAACAATAATAAAGAGTAAGTCAGCCATTAATGTGGCAATGTTAAAATTACACATTAAAATGAGTAACGGTAATGTTAACATGGTAATGCTAAAAATATGGGTAAAAGCCACACTGCCTTGTAAAACAAAAATCAATTTTTACCCTGCCCTTCAAATAACTTATATACTAGAGGAGTTTTTAGTAATCCCTTTACAGGGCAGGACTATACATATATGGATATCACCAAAAAGAAAATTGTTGAAAAGAGCAGTGTTGTTGCACAGATACTCCTTTACCAAGAGACAGGCACACAAGACATTGAAAACCTGATTAAATATTGACAGCAAAAGAAGCATATACACACACACAAAAAAAGCAAACAAACCAAAAATACAGAAGGATTCTACCCACCAGGAAGCTTTGCTTTCCAATGACTAAACACAGGCTGCAAGAAAAAGTAAAGCTGCTCTATGTCTCTGGACTTCAGCAACACTCTTTGGCTCAAGAACTGAGGACTTACATCAGGAAAACTTAGCATCTAACCAAAACATGCCAAAACCCAGTTACTTAACAAAACTCATAGAACTTTCAATGTTGCAGCCTGAGGAGGAATATGAAATATTAAATCAATCAGGATCTAAACCAAGCAGTGCTATAACATCACTCAGACTCCCAGTTTTCTGATAGGCCCTAAATCTGTGCTACTAGTGTGGCACAGTTTACTCCTAGATGCTATACTATACACTTGGGCATATTTTTGCCTGACTCCCCTCTACTCAACACAGATGCATGTGGCTCAGATCAGATCTTTCAGCAGCCTTGGCTACCGAAACACTACTTCCATACCACTTTGAGAAAAATGCAGCAGGCCAGAAGGAAAACATGCCACGAACTGGATCCTGTTTGTAGCCTGCTAGCTACAGCCATGCTGGCCAAACTACCTAGACCATGGTAACCAAAGAGGAGGCTGTGCAGCAGTTGTATAACCGAATAACCGCTATAACATGCTCACCATTGTTAATTCTGCCAGTTACACAGATAATTATGTACCAATTCTCCTTTTGTCCTTTTTTTCTTTATTATTTTTTCTTATTATTTATCTATTAATTTATCCAGCATGTACAGCAGCATACTCTGAATGCCTTGTGGGTCGAAAAATAGCATACTATTCACAACAGATGGCCAAGGATGCTGAATTCTGGTCAGAGCAGCTCACTCTTTCTCCTTCAAATTAAAGTACAGCTGTAGCCTGCAAAGCAAAGCTGCAGTTGTAAACCCAACATCTCCTTCCTGTATCAAAACTTTCTGTCAGAATTTCTCCTTAAAATACGTAACTTTTTTTGTTATTATCACCCTCTTTGGTGGGAGAAGACAAGCTCACTATGTCGATGCACATCTCCTGTAATCTGCATAGTGGTTTACTTGGAGACACCTGCAGCAAAACATTTCATGCAGCCAGATTCAAACTTAACAATTTCTGATTGCTTTCCTCCCATCTCTTTATCCCATATCCTTCCTCGTCAGTCTCTGTAAGCAAGTCATGTATCTATGGGCAGCCGCATTTTGACTGTAACCATCCTTTCCCTCTGAAAGTGAAAATGCTTGCCCAATTGCTCTTGAAACCATTTCCCACTTCCCATCCCATGTCAAAGCCCATGCCATTTCCAGCCCTCCAGAGACAGCCTGGCAAATTCCCAAGTGGCAAGCAGAAATCTATGCCTGTCAAGGTAATTGGTGTCCTTAACCTTCCCACTTCAGACACTTCTCTGTAGGAGAAGCAGAAGTGACAGCAGCCTGTTTCAGAGCCTTACCTATACTGATTCAGAGAACATTGACAAAAACTCTTGCCATGATGGTAGGAATTTGCAGTTATCTCCAGTTCCCACATAAGCTAAACAAGGCTGTAACAGTCACATTGTCATACAATAGGATAATACAGCTAAATACTTATAGTTAACTAACAAGTATATTTTTAACTGTAGATACAGTTTGAGTGCCATAAAATCTCAGAACTGTATTTTATTTCTGCTACAGATGTTGCAAATTAATTACGCCAGTAAATCAAACCTCAAAGAATCCTTACAATGCTCACCACATAGCTTCTCTACCTGTAAAAACAGAACCTTAAACAAAGAATCATAGAATAGTTAGGGCTGGAAAGAACTTTAAGATCATTTAGTTCCAACCCCCCCACTATGGGCAGGGACACCTCCCACTAAACCATGTCACCCAAGGCTATGTCCAACCCGGCCTTGAACACAGCTAGCGATGGAGAATTCACAACTTCCCTGGGCAACCCATTCCAGTGCCTCATCACCCTTACAGTAAAGAATTTCTTCCTCAGATCCAATC
>JASSUY010011683.1:0-10885 GCA_032466535.1 Forpus xanthops | reverse complement strand
GGAAGTTTAGATTGGATCTGAGGAAGAAATTCTTTAGTGTAAGGGTGGTGAGGCACTGGAATGGATTTCCCAGGGAAGTTGTGAGTGTTCCATCGCTGGCAGTGTTCAAGGCCAGGCTGGACATAGCCATGGTGGCATGGTTTAGTGGGATGTGTCCCTGCCCCTGTCAGGGGGGTTGGAACTAGATGATCTTAAGGGCCTTTCTAATGTTGGCTTTTAAAATCAAGAAATGTACAGTTTTCCCTTGTAGACTTTATTTATCCTCCTATGAGCTGTAATAGTATTAGAGTTTCTTTATAGAAGATAATTGGAGTTATTTATTTAAAACATTTATTAAAACAGGATGGGATTTTAGTCTGGAGTGTTTAATGAGCTCTATCTTAATTCAGTGAAGAAGGGGAATGGAGAAGATTGCTTCTGTGAGCAGTTGCCTTCTGTTTTGGAATCACTAAAAAAGTTATGATATTGTGCCTTTGTACTGAAAATATCAGTTGTAGATATTTGATTCAGTAATTACAAGTGCAGTGAAGTCAATCCTCTTGACCTTCAAACCTCAGGAATACTATTAACTACTCTTGGTAGAGTACACACAGAGTATCACTTACAATGCAGATAAGCTGTATGTTTACCTAGGTTTCACATTACTTTAACATGTGCAATCAAACATTTGGCTTGTTTCTAGCTATGCGTTTGAACTTGAAGGGAATCGTAATCCTGAAGCTGCCATCAGTTTGTTACTTTTTAAATGTCTGCCTGGTTCAGCATTAACTGAATTTAGGATATAAGATTAAGAAAGGTGAAAATTGGGTGTGTGAGAATCTTCTGCAGATTACTTTTAGAAAATTTAGAAAGAGCTTTAGGTGATAACAAAACAGTTGGTTTTTATATGTGTTGGTTTTGTTACATTCTCAGCTGAAGTAAGTCTTCCTCATCTCTTACTTGAAATCTTTTACTATTTTATGGAATGCCAGACTAGATAATGAGCCACTCCAGGAATAGCATGAGTGGATTGCCTCTTGACTTCTAAGAATTTTATTATTATTTACACCAATATCATTTGTATGATTACAGATTTTTACTCTGCAATACAGACTGTGAAACTTAAATGCCCAGTACATCTAAGGCAAGTAAAGAATAGGATATACAGCAACAAACTCCTTTCCTTCTGTTACTTCCTTTTCACACTGTAGTTTTCCTTCAGTGACTTCCTGGAGAAAGTTCTGCTGTAGCACTTCCTGGGGAAAGGAGCTTGTATCTTGTAGACCTTATTTCTCTCAACCCCCCTGGGATTGTAAGCAAGTGCAAATATGTCTGTTAAAATCCCAGTTATTTTCAGTCAGTGCTTGTACTCCTGTGGAAGGTATCCATTGTTGTCTGTCTTCAGCCCTTCAATGGGAAAGGACAAAACACTGCACTGTGAAGTTATGTGCCAGTGGTAAACTGACCCATACTGATCCACAACAGATCTTTGAAGTACACTTCAAGAGCTTTAGTAGGTTAGCTGCCATTTCTCTCAAGAAGTTTTTGGCTTATGATTTTTTTTTTAATGGTCCCAGCTAAATAGCGCAGTATACATCAGTTTTTTAAGTATTTATTTCAGAGTTTGTCCACATTAAGCATGGAATTGGGCAGATACATTTTAAAAAATGCAGAAATTGGAATAGCAGATTTTAGCTTCCAAAGTAAATGTATGTTTTCAGCACTGCTTTGCGAAAACTGGGTTCCTGATGTCTACAGAAATCATGCTAGCAGGAACTCCGGCATGTGTAGTTATACCAGTATTAGAATTTATGTCTGGATAGTCTGTCGGTGGGAGTGGGAGGGGAGAAGGGAATAAGACAGGAAAACTAGCATGAAGTATCTGTGAAAGGTGATCTAGACAATCTAGCTGATGTTGGAAGCTAGCCTAGCAAATCTAGGAAATTTGCAGATACTGAATACTGGTAGAATCTTACAGACAAAAAAAAAAAATATGTGTAGACACAGCTTTTGCCTCTTGAATTTCAGCTTTTTAACTAGTTTACCCTTTGGAAAACATAGACTATGCAGGTTTTGGCTTCTTGGAAGTTAAGAGGGCCATTTTAGATGGTATTTATTAATATTTTAGTATTTACAAAGAGTCAATCAAGATGTCAAAAAATAGTGAAAGAATAGAAATGTATTTCTGATATGGCTGATGTGGAGACACTCATGGTATCAGAGTATAGCACATATACGTCCCTGAAGAATTGCCCAATGTAACTATCCCCCAGTTCAACCCATGCAGAATGAAGCTTTCTAGAACTTAAGAAGTGGTAATTACTACAGAAAAGAGACAGTGGGTGTTTCATTTATCTATCTCATGCTTTTTGGACACTACCTTCATAAAATTTCTACAACTGTGTTGGTAAAACCTTGAAAACTTCCTAAAGAGCAAGATAAGCCTCTTGCTATGGAATAAACTACTTTTCTGTAAGCCAGACAGGATGATTCTAAATATTTTTAACTACTCAAATAATGCCAAAATAATAATTGATATTATTGAATTTCTTAGTAGTCTTAATTTTGTGTATTAAGAGATGTAAAGGTATAATGAACCTAATAATAATGAAATAAATTGTTAAAAACAGTTGCTGAATAGCAAATTGCTATTTTAGAGAACTCTTTTGTTGCCAGACATTTTTTGTCTTTCCTCAGTTGCTTGGCTTTCCTTTGTCATTTTAATGATAACTTCCTGACAGTTAGGTTCACGTACACTTGTATACATGCACATGCACACATGCGTGCACACATGGTTTTCTTGAGGTCAGAAAGGACCTCAAGAAATCATCTTGTCCGGCTCTGCTTAAAACAGGGACAGACAGAAGAGCCAGTCATGTCTCCAATAGCACAAAGGGTTCGGGACACCACAAACTCTGCTGACAGCCTGCATCACTGCTAGGCCGTCATCACAGTAAAACCAGTTTCTTCTTCTGCCTGAATGGAACCTCCCGCGTTTGAAGTTTGTGCCAGTTTCCTCTTGTCCTGTTTCTGGGTACCTGTCTCAGTCTTCTTTGCTCCTCCCATCAGGTGTTCTTAGAATCATAGAATAGTTAGGGTTGAAAAGGACCTTAAGATCATTTAGTTCCAACCCCCCTGCCATGGGCAGGGACACCTTCTACTAAACTATGTCATCCAAGGCTATGTCCAACCCGGCCTTGAACACTGCCAGTGATGGAGCATTCACAACTTCCCTGGGCAACCCATTCTAGTGCCTCAGCTTCCCTTCTCCAGGCTAAGCAGCCCCAGCTCTGTCAGCCTTTCCTCACAGGTCAGATGCTCCAGGCCCTTTCACCATCTTCCTGGCCCTCTGTCTCGCTCCAGTAAGTTTGTATCTTGTAATGGGAAATGCAGCACTGGGCCCAGCACTTCAGCTGTGTCTCACCGGCACTGAGGACAGGGAAGGGCTCACCTCCCTCTGTCTACTGGGATGCTCTGCCCAGTGCAGTGTTGCTGGCTCATGGTGAGTTTGTTCCCTAGGCCTTTCCCAGCCTGTGCTGGTGCCCAGGGTTATTCCTGCCCAGGCAAAAGATGTGGAGCTTCCCTTTGTTGAGCTGCCTGAGGTTCCTGGTGGCCCCTTTCCCAGCCTGTCCTGCTCCCTTGGGTGGCAGCAAGAGCCACTGGTGCATCAGTCACTGCCTAAGTTTGTGTTAGCTGCAATCTTGCTGAGAGTTTTAAAAGAATTGGCTCCATTATTGATCCTTGGAGTACACCCCTAGTTCCTGGGCATTTCATGCTGCTGACCACAGCCCATTGAACCTGACAGGTTACTTAGTTTTCAGCCCACCTGGGCATCAGTTTATTTAGCCTGCACTTCATTTTTTTTCTGTGAGGTTGTTATGAAATACGGTGTTGAAAGCCTCACTGAATGTTAAGATAAACATGCACTGTTTTCCATTCATCCACTGGTTATGTGTACCAGTCATCTCATTGTAGGAAGAAGCCTATAAGGTTGGTCAAGAGTAATTTTCCCATTGTAAACTGATGGTGGCTGCTCCCAATCCTCATCTGATTCTTAATACCTATGGAAATGGTTTCCAAGTTTTGCTCCATCAGCCTTCTCACAGCTCAAGGTGATGCTGATTGACTTGTAACTCTCTAGATCCATCTCCTTGAAGATACAGGTGTCGCTTTCTTCCTGTCCTCCCCTGATTGACATGACATTACCAGGACCTTTCAAAGATGAACGGCCTTGTAACATCATCCACCAGTTCCCTTTGTCTTACGGTTTAGTCAGGGATAGCTTTTAATTTAAGGCAAGCAGAAGAAGGGAATTGGTATTTTCTGTGGCTAGAAAAGATAAGGGAGGTGGGAAAAATAAAGTTTTTCTGGATTTACGTGAAAGCTGCTTAAGTACCTAATTAAAGGAAAAGAGTTAATGTTGCATATTGCAAAGTGGTAAGTACTTGCTGATTTCTTTATATAGAGTGCTGTTGAGTAAATTAAAATTTAATGTTAATGATCAAAGAAATACGTAGACATTTTAACATCTTTCTAGAGTGGTGAAGGGACCCTTTAGAAACCGATTGTGGTGTTTCTTTAAAGGCTCTGTGAGAATTCCACTGCTTTTGAAGGTGGTGCCTTATGTAGAGCTCTTTTTCTAGGTTTCTGTTACAGCAACACCAAACAGCAGTGAAAGTGAAGGGCAATGGCTTTGCTGATTTAGCCAGTTTCCTCTACAGCAAAGTTGTGATTAGTTACCATTTACTCCTCTGTCTTTGGCTGTGAGATTTTTTTGCTAATCACCATTTGTTATAGCAATGCCAGGTAAGAACTAGCTTTTGATATCTCTGGGTATAATGAAAAAAAAAAAAAAAAAAACAAAACACAAATGGTTTGATTACTTCCTGATCATGTTTAAGATGGAATCTGTGCAAAATGCCTCCCCCCGGTTTTGCTCAGCACAGGAGAATAGCAGTGTGCAGTGCTCAGAGAAATGAATATGCCAAGACCAGAGAGTAAAGTAGGTTCTAACCAATGTATGTAGTATGTAAACTGTTTAAAGTTTTAAAAGGCAGTGCCTCTCCTTAAAAGTCTTCGCTATTTACTTGCTCAGCTAGTGTATTTCAGGACAGGAGAGGAAATGTGCAATCTCTGGGTTATATAAAGTCCTTCAGTTGCGGGATGTATACTGTAAGTTACAGTGTGGGGGAGCATGGTGAGGGTGACTTGTGCAGCGCTAGTGTTGTGGCTTAAGCCCATCCGGTAACTCAGAACCACGCAGCCACTCTCCCCCCCCCCCCCCCTTCCTCCCCCTGCTCCCAGAAGGATGGGGAGGAGAATTGAAAGAATGTCTCCCCTAGGTTGAGATAAGAAGAGTCCAGTAACTAAGGTATAACACAAACCACTACTGCTACCACCAATAATAATAATGATAAGGGAAATAACAAGAGAGTACAACCACTCACCACTCACTGACTGATACCCAGCCTGAGCAGGCAATGATCTAACCCTTCCGGGTAACTGCCCCCAGTTTGTATAGTGGGCATGACGTGCTGTGGTATGGAATATCTCTTTGGTCAGTTTGGGTCAGATGTCCTGTCTGCTTCCTCCTGGCTCCCCCTCCTCCCTGGCAGAGCATGAGACTCAGAAAGTCCTTGGTCAGACTAAATGTTACTGAGCAGCAACAGTGTTATCAGTGCTGTTCCCAGGCTGAAAATCAAAAACACAGCACTGCACCAGCGACTAAGAAGGAGAAAAAATGACTCCTACTGCTGAACCCAGGACAGCTGGGTATTAAGTCTCCCACTGGATAGAGTATCAAAAACTATGAGAACTTTGGGTAGGAAATAGGATTTGCACTTAAACTGATCCACGACCTCTATACTGATTGATATATTTCAGTATTAGTCTCTGTGTTTTTATGTGTGGCCAGAAGAACCACAAAATGGTTGTGAAGTTGCTTTCCAACTAAAATAAAGTGACATTTTAAGTTAATCTATAGGTGGCCATCGAGTCACAGACCATAGTTCTCTGTGGTTACGCTTACGTTACTCTGTTACATAGAGATCATTTGATGATGCTGTATGCTCATCACTACAAAGTGTATTTTTTTAATAACTGAAGAAATACAGCATGAACTGTTATGAGGAATTCCGTGTTATAGCAGTATCCTAGAAATCCCATTCTGCTTTGATTACTTTGCTGTGGAAAAATTGCTACTCTTTGTATATTTGTCTCATAGTGAAAACTTAACCAGTAGTGAAAGCACAATAGTAGGATTGGCTGCCTCACTGTTCTTGAGAAACCAACAGGAATTAAAGCAGAGGTGGTAATAGTTGTTTTTCTTCCATGCAAGTGCAGGAAACACAGGCAGAACAGTTAGTGATGGAGTTGGCTTCTTCTGCAGCAATATGTCAACAATTTTCTTTGGCTGCATTTAAGCTGAATACCATCTGGGGCAGTAGCTGTCCATTAAATTATTGTGGGTGCAGTGATGCTTGTCTGAGTGTCCTCCATGCTTAGCTTGAATCAAGCAATCTGATGCAGCTCTTTTCAGTCTGGCCTTTGGCCTGTGATTGAATAGTGAGCTTTAACCAAACAATTGTATATAGTACCCATGTCTGAAGGCATGAGAGGGTGGTCAGGGCAGAACATACGGTAGAGATTTCAGAATGGCTAAAACCAGTAATTTACTTAACTTTGCTCTAATGTAAACTTCTTATTTAGCTTTGCTAGAAATGACAGCATTAAGGCTTTTTAAAATAGCAATTGTGGAATATAATGGGAAGGTGAAATCAAACTCTGAATTTGTAAAATAGTCGTAAGAAGATACATGTCACTAACCAGATTGCTAGAGCAAACTTGCTTCCCTATTACTGTTGTGCCATACTCACACCATAAGAGGTTACAATGGACAGATGCAGAAAGTTTTTACCAGTCCTTTGCATTCATGTTTGGTGGGTTTTGTTTTTCATTGAAATACTGCATCTTGTTCAACCAATTTTTCAGCAGTTTATACTATTGCAGTACTTTTCATGAAGAAAGAAAATCTGGGTTGCACAGTGTGAGTGGTAGTGAAGGATAAAGGAATTCATCTCATTTAGGACAAAGAGAAGTGATGGCAGTATTGTAAAGCCTATCCTGATGGACAGGGCAGTGCAGATGAATTCCAGAGAAGGGCAGGGATCCTTCCACTTGTTGAGTAATCCAGTTTGTAAGCCCAGGCCTGGCTAAGAAAAATACTTGCAATCTTTGTTCCAACCCTCATTTACCATGGAGTGTGTGTACAGGAGCACTTTGTGCAGGGGGCTGATACGGTTGGGTGTGTGCTTATCCAAGTACATGAGGTTACTTGGCTGTTGGCAAGTACACAAATCTGAGGACTCTTAAGAGTGTAACTTCACTGCAGTATCATGAAGAGGGCTGTCTTTGATTTGGGGAAGTAAGTGCAATTCTGTATCAGGATGGGATTTTGTTAATCAGCTTTGCTCACAGTTACGTGATGAGATGAGAAGCATAGGCTTATCTTTTCTGTGTTATTGAAAGGCAAAATTTAGAAGCTGGATTATTTTTTTTTTCTTTTTCTTTGGGATAGTAGTTGGTAACCAATTGGGAGACAGCATCATAGAATAACTTAGATTATTAACAATTACACACTAAATTTTAAACCTAAGAACTTCTTAAAATTCTCCATGTTGAGTTCATGTATGTACTTCATCTTGAGCCTGTTAATCTTCAGTGTGCATTCACGTGCAGCAAATTCTTAAGTAATTTGTCAATTAAGTAAACATCAGGCTCTACAAAATCACCCATTTGTACAGCAGAAAGCTATTAGTCATTTCTATGTTTATGCTAGAGTTAGCTTGAACTGTGGCCAAACATACCATTTTGTCTCCAAGTTCAGATTCCAGCCCTGAGTTACTAATAGTTTGTGGCTTTGAAATGCTGCCAGATGTTAGCACTTACAAAAGAAGCTCCTGTCAGTGTAAATTAAAACAGAAGATTCTCCTCTTTTCTGCCATGTAAGTTTGAATTTGGTTTTCTAAGAAGACAGTGGCATTTTCTTCTAAAAACTTAAAGCAGGTATCGGCTTTCCTAACTCCACTGCTAAACACATACACTGGTACACAAATATAGCCCTGTGTATTAAGTAGCTAATGTATAGATCGTGTATTAGCTGCTGTTAAGTAATGAATGCATTGAATAATGACTCACAAGAAGGAGGGAGGTGTAACAAGGTGACAGATCTGTCCCTGTGTAAATAATCATGAAATAATAGACAAAGCGGGGTAACCTTCAGAGGAAAATGGAGCTCTTGAACAAAACTGAGTGTATTTTCACAGTTGTGTAAGCTAACTAACCTAACTGAAGAGAATACATGGAATTTATGGTGAACAGCAAGATAAAGGCATGCCTGTTGAAATAACAGCATTTTGATACCTTGTGGATTTCCATTCCTTTATTACTAAGCCTGTGTATTAGCAAATATCAAGTGTATGTGTTCCTTTAGTCCTTTGGTCAGAAAGTTTTTAATTGTTGGGGAAGGAGGTAGCAGCATGCTGGACGCTTATGGAAGTTCTGTCAAAGATTCCTATCTGAGCCTTATTAAACTTCAGCTTACTTTAGGAATGTGTCTTCTCTAGAGCAGTGAGGTTAGAGCTTAGTGGTCAACTGCAGCTTACAAGCCAAATACATTAACAGTAGAAAATGTAGGTAATTACTCTTCAGGCTTATGTTGTACTTTGTTGTATTGCATGTACCAAGGTGAATGTTTCTTTAGCATCAGACACACACTTGTTACTTAATGGTAATTCTTTATAGCTTTTATGAACTATGATTGTTGCAGTCTAAATGGAGATTCATGGCAGCACAGGTTCAGCTGTTAGCAGAAGTTACTCATCCATGTGGATTGTGGAAGGGTGAAGGCCCTTTGGAGGAAGACAAATGATGGGACATTTCTAGAAGCAGTTGTAGCTGGCTTTTAGAAGACAGCATTGCAAGTCAACACCTAGTATGTTGTAGTTACAGCTTAAGTTAAAAGCAGCAGCTTTTCTGTTTTCCTGACTATTGAATGTTATATTAATTGTCCCCCGCTTTAATACCTGCATTTTCCAGGTTGAGTCACTTCACTTCTTGACATCTTATTTATGTTGTCTTACTGCTTGTCCTTTCCCTAGTGTGACGATGGATCCACTTACTGAAAGAAGAAATAAATTATTTTTACCTGTTAATTTTAATTTGAAGAAGTGTGCTTCCTAATCCAGGCTTCCCTGGAAGACTTACAAAGTAAGAAGGATATGACTTTAAAATCCCCAGCTGTTTCTTTATGTTTGCTTTGGTTTGGTTTTTTTATTTTTTTTTAAATTAACCTAAACTAGAGTTTCTTATGTAAATGTTCCTTTTGGAGTGTTTCTTTTTGGAAAAGAGAAAAGACTTGCAAGACTCCACCAGCTGCTTTCTGATGGACAGACCATTTTGACTCTGCTTTTGTTTCTCAGTCAAACATAAGAACACTTACCTGTTTGTGATAACAGTATTGGACATGATCTTCAGAGAAAAGAAATTAGGTGTATCATTTCTTTTGTTAAATTACTGTTTTTTCTTTGGTTGCATCAGTTACCTCTAGGGGAAAATACTTCTTTTTAGTACCTTTCTGAGTGTGAGCAACTGGTGAAATATCGTTTTACAGGTTACATGCCTTACCTGTGACAATAAATCAAATACCATAGAACCTTTCTGGGACCTGTCCCTGGAGTTTCCTGAGCGGTATCACTGCAATGGCAAGGAGATGTCATCTCAGTACCCATGTCTGCTGACAGAAATGCTGGCCAAGTTTACAGAGACAGAAGCTTTGGAAGGAAAGATATATGCATGTGATCAGTGCAACAGTGAGTAAAGGCAGTATGTACTCTTACGTACGTTCTATGTGTAAAATACAAAGTAAAGTGACACTTATTACAGAAGGAAAATACGGAAAGTCTTAAAAGTATGTTGCAAACAAACTTCTCATGTCCCTGGCATGGTCACTTGACAGCTATTACTCATCACCTAGAAGATGGAATTATTCAAAGGATGTTTTGAAGTGTGATGCTTCTTTTAGATAAAGTCTGATCACACACTAATGGAGATTCTGATACTCCCAGACAAAGAACATTAAGGTGACTAACCTAAGTGACCACAAGTATTTTACACTTGTATCATAAAATAATCCTTGGAAAATGGCTCTGAGTGTATCCTTTTTAATGAGGCACATCCATAGCTATTTAGATCCACGCAAATTTGGTGGATAAAACTTAGACTGAAATACAAAGCTGTTATCAAGATTTGTACTGTGTATCTGTGTGTTTGGTCTCAGCAAAACGAAGGAAGTTTTCTTCTAAACCAGTTATACTCACAGAAGCTCAGAAGCAGCTTATGGTGTGTCGACTACCTCGGGTTCTCAGATTACACCTTAAACGGTTTAGGTAAGTAGTACCACAACAAACAGCGTTGCAAACTGACCAATGTAGTCCTGCTCTTCCCTCGTTTGAGGTCCGTGTTTTTCAGCATCAGTTTCAGTTCCCTTTACTAGTATGATGAGAAATAGTTATTAGAAACTTGTTTTTCTTGTTTAATTTAATCTTCAGTAAGAGACACTATAAATAGAAAATGGACTTTTAAGATTTCAACTATTTGTTATTTTAATACCAAAATTACTTCATCCTTCTTTTTAGTCAAAACCTACTAACCTTGCTGTGAACTGTTATCTTCAGGTAGCGTAAATGCTCGTATTCACTAATGTACAAACCAAGATTGTATTCAGTGGAAGTCTCACATAACCTTCTGTCATCGTTTGAGGCTCTCAAACCCATGCAGCTGCTCTCTCACTCACTCCCCTCTCTTTCCTCCTCAGTCCGAGGGGATGGGGAGGAGAATCAAAAGAATG